>ML257142.1:0-64673 GCA_005239495.1 Nicotiana undulata | reverse complement strand
GGGGATCAAACAATCAAAAACTTTCTAGTAAGCAATTCTCTGTACTACGACACGGACAATCTCGTCTAGCGTATGGAGATGACCTCACTCGGCAGACATCAACTACCCTGACATCTGTTGCTTAGCCTTACGTCGCCCTTCCAAGGAATCTCAGGAAGGCGCCGCGTAATATTAATAGTGGGTACAATACTTTCAACTCAATCTGTTGCGCCAAATTTTACTTTTTTCATTTTCCCCATTTTTTCTAAGAGGTCATCCTACTACACGTGACAAGTTCTTAGTTGTTGACTAGGCAATAACAATAACAAATTAACAATCATACCGTTCAGAACGGACCTAAAACACCAGCGGAATGACCAGTCCAATGACCGGGTTTTCGCTAAAAGCCTCGAGTTTGTCAGTTGATTCAAACATTTGAGTTTGTAAAGGGTATATGTCTAGTCCAGATATGTTAACAATCTGCTTCATTACAAAGAAAAATCAAATTAAACAGAAAGATATAAAATTAAATTATAAGAATTTAAAATGGAATCCAGTATGTATTTTAAAAAGGAATCCAGTAATGACTAGTTCTTGATGAAAAATAGATTCCTTGATTAACAGAAAAAAATCCTAGATTTTAATCCTTAGTCCTTTTATTTCACATATATTTATCCTTACTAAAATGACACCTTCGAAACGAAATGTGTATACTCGCAAACAAAAAGATCGTATTGTGATAACCAACTGGTTGAGTAATGTCATGGAACTTTTGAAAGTATAAGAGGGGAGGGGTGAATTGCTTATTTTAAAATTTTTTATCAGTAGTTGACTAGTTTACCAATTAGTCAACTAAAAATAAGAGCAAGATAATAATAAATGCAGAACAAAAATGTAGGAGCTAAAGACACCAGAATTTTTATACTGGTTCGAATTCAATGTGAATCCTAGTCCAGTCCCCTTGGATTGCAAGTGTGTTCTCTTTCAGTGCTCGATGTTTCTTGAGTACAGAAGGAATGATGTAGCTTTACACCAACTGCTTAGTCTTTATGTCTCTTTTCTTTTCTTGATACAATGCCTCACCATTGATTATCTCTCTTTCTTGTCTCATTAGTTACACAACAGATCTAAACGAACTACAATGCTTGTTTGGAGTAGAACAAAAAAAGAGTAGACAGTTCGATCAAAGTATATTTCCTTAAGTCCAGAACGACTGTATATATACTTCCCAAGATGCCTTCAACCCAAGAGAGTTGATCCTTGAAAGGAATCACAGATTGATTCTTTCCAAGAATAAAGTTAAGTCCCCATTAATCTTCCTTGATATGTGGACTTGACGAGTCTTCTATCTCCGAGCTTGATATCCGTTGGATTCCTCGATTTTTTATTGATTCTCAGTGATTACGTTTCCCTTGAATCTGGGACCTTCTAGTAATAGCTTCTGATTGATTATCCTTGCCGAATCTTCGTCGCTTCTTCCCTTTTTATCGCTGATTCCTTTTCCTTGATAGCTTTTATCAATCTCTGATTGATTTCATCCGTCAATCTCTCTCTGATTTTCCTTTTGCTTTGCACTTCATCCGTCAATCTCTGATCTTCCTTTTTCACTTATGATCCTAATTGATTTCCTTGATCTATTTCAGACTATTTGCTTTTTGCTTCCCTTTAGTGTATTCCTTGAGTCCCTACACCAAAAGTGATTATATTATTTTTCATCATTAAAACTAATAATTAACAATCTCCCCCTTTTTGATGATGACAAAAATAATATATGTAAACATCAATAAACAACAATTAACTTTCATGTAGTTGACTCTCCCTCAATGAGTGCAATTGACTTCCCCTCCACAAGTGATACCATACTTCTTTTAGTCGACTCCTGCAACCATGTGCTTTCTATACCTGCAGAATTCTTTCTCCCTCTTTTTGACATCAGCAAAGAGGGGATAACACAAACTAAAACAAGCAATGCAATTATAATAGAAGGCTAGGAAAGTACTATAACTACTAAAGTTGGCATGATAGGCATGCAGAGTCTCAACAAAAGAAAAGAAATAAAAACATCTAGTTGACTGGTTATCCAGTCCAAAACAACACAACATAAAAGAGATTGTTTGAGATTTCCACAGCTAGCGACGCAAGAAATAAGTAAGAGTATTGCAGATCGCTTCTTTTAGACGGTCAAAGTCGGCATTGGCTCAAACGGTGACCCCATCAATCCTGTCATGCACTTCCTTGAAAGCTTTGATTGCGTTTTCTCCAAGTTTCAGAATTTTGACCCTTATCTTTGAAACATCTGACCCTGTTTCCTTCGAAATTGTGTGGAATTGTGGATGTCACCAACAATGGACTGAGTGGCAACAAGAAGATCTTAGATGTTGGTCAGCTTGTTGTCAATGGCATTTAATTTCTCGGGGAGATCAGGATCACTTACACTGTAATGGGATACTAAGGCTTCGATCTTGGAGTCAGGTTGAACATTTTTGACTTCACCATCCTACTTCTTCACCCAAGAACCCTTTACTCACACATGCCCTATACTTGCAAACGCCCTAGAATTGTAGGATTTTAAAGCAGTGACAAAGGGGTATTCCGATATAGAGAAGTTGTGGGCTTCTAAGATGTGAGTGATAGCCATACCATAAGGCAAATTGGTGGGATCATCAACACTTTCTATCATAAAATTTATGACCCAGGAGGATAACATAATCTTGAGTATGGTCACAAGATAATAGACAACAAAGGTATCTCGCTGAGAGAAGGTGGAGAATGATCCAGTGCGAGGAAGAAGAGTGGTTGCAACAATGTGGGCTAAAACACGGGTTTCAAAACTAAGATCACTGGGACCTAACTGGTTAAAGAGGAAATCAGAACTTAGCAATACAACATTTTGCTTGATCAAAAGAAATTTTAAAATCATCAGGCCAAGTATTTTTAAAAAGCATTGGAAAACCAGAGAACTTACACAAGAAATTTGGATCGAACATAGCACAATCAAGAACAATGCGTTTACCCAGAACTAAGGATTCTAACTTATCATGCTTACTAGAGCCAAGATTTGCATAAAATATTCTCACTAAGGGTTCATAGACTTTAAGAGGGGAAAAGAGAGAAATTTTGACCAACCCTGATAAACAAAAAGATCCTTTACCTTACAATTGAGGATTTCCATGATGTTAAGGTCAAGTACTCGGCCATGAGCAATGGGCTTGTCTTTTAGGGCAACAAAGAAATTCCTGTTTGGGGTATCCTAAAAATTGAGGTCTGACTCTAGGGAGCTTGAAAGGTCTAGTTTGGATTTCTTGGGGTAAGAGATTCAGGGAAGGGAGGGGAGGGGGGGGGGGGGGGGGGGGGGAGTCTTCCATGGGCCTTTTTTCTAGGGCATTTTCTCCTAAGTGAGAGTGGTTTGAAGGTTTTTCCTAAGAAGAGGCAAATCCTTCGGAGTGGTCAGACCCTATGTCTACGGGTTCTGGAGGCTGAGAAGAGGGTTTACCTCTTGGACGAGTACTCTTTTAGTGGAGGCAAAAAGAGTTTTTGAGTGTTTATCCATGAGAGAAACAATTGAAGGAGTTTGAAGGGTTTTTGAAGAGGGTTTAGGATTTTGAGTAATGGAAACGATGGGGACGGAGAAGAGTGGTTAAGAGATTAAAAAGGTGAAGTTTTGACAGTTGAGTACAAGAAAGGAAAGAGTGTCAGTGAAGGGTCATGATGACTGGTTTTCCTTTCTAGAAAGTTGCGATTGATAGGAAAAGAGAGGGAAAATAGAGGCGGTACGTTAATGAGTACAAAAAAACAAAATTTAAACATTAAGAATACAAGAATTTAAAATTTTCAAATAGGTCCTAATTTTTATGATCAAGAGAAATAATACCAAGTAGATTTCTTAAGAGACAAACCTATCTTTAGGTAAAAGCTTAGTGAAAATATCAGCTAATTGATCAGTAGTGCCAACAAAAGATAATTCTATATCTCCAACGAAATGATGTTTGATGTCTATATGCTTAGCCCTAGAGTGATGAACAATATTCTTTGAAAGACATATAACACTAGTGTTATCGCAAAATATTGGAGTAGGTTTAAAAGATAGTTCATAGTCAACCAATTGATGAGACATCCATAACAACTGTGCACGACATTGTTCTATTGCAATGTATTCTGCCTCCGTAGTGGATAGTGCAACAGATCCCTGTTTCTTACTATTCCAAGATATCAAGGATTTTCCCAGTAATTGACATGTCCCACTGATGCTTTTCCTGTCTTCCTTATCACCTACAAGATCAGCATATGAAAAACCTTCTAATTTAAAATTCTGACTGTGGGTACCATAGTCCATGAGAAATAGTTTCAATGAGATAACGAATAATTCTCTTTACTGCAGTCAGATGTGACTCCTTAGGAGCTGATTGAAACCTGGCAGATTTACAAACATTGAAAATAATATCTGGTTGACTAGCAGTTAGGTAAAGTAAAGAACCAATCATTCCACGATATTTAGTTTCAGCAACGAGGTTTCCCTTTTCATCTTTATCAAGATTTGTTGACGGGCTCATTGGTGTGCCAATAGTTTTAGCACTACTCATGCCAAACTTTTGAATTATCTCCTTTGTATATTTCGTCTGACATATGAAAGTTCTTTCTTCAGATTGTTGGATTTGAAGTCCAAGGAAAAATATGAGCTCTCCCATCATACTCATTTCAAATCACTTTGCATAAGAGTTGCAAATACCTTGCTCAACAGAGGGTTAGCACTACCAAAAATAATATCATCAATATACTTGAATAATATGGTTACTTTCTGATGATCTTTTGATGAATAATGTAGTGCTATTTACCCCTTATAAACCCATGATCAAGTAGAAATGAGCTAAGTCTTTCGTACCATGCTCGTGGAGCTTGTTTAAATCCATACAATGCCTTGGTCAACTTATATACGTGATAAGAAAACTTTGAGTCTTCAAATCCAGGAGTTTGTTTTACATATACTTCCTCCTCAATGAAACCATTTAAGAAAGCACACTTGACATCCAAATGAAAAAGTCTAAATTTCTTGAAAGATGCGTATGCAAGAAGAATTCGTGTTGACTCTAATCGAGCTACTGGGGCCAATGTTTCATCGTAGTTGACTCCTTCATGTTGTGAGTACCCTTAAGCTACTAATCTGGCTTTGTTTCTTAAACCTTTACTTCCTCATTGAGCTTATTTCTGAAAACCTATTTAGTTACAATTACAATAGTGTCTCCAGGTTTCGGCAGTAGTTTCCACACTTTGTTTTTTGTCAAATTGATCCAGTTCTTCCTGTATTGCTTGTACCCAGCTTGAGTCTTAAGAGTCTCCTCTATCTTCTTTGGTTCAATCTGGGAGATTAATGCTATATTTGCCTTCTTCTTGTGGGCTCCCTTGGTTTTCATTCCTTCCTTTGGGTCTCCTCTGATAAGATTTTGAGGATATTCTTGTTCACTCATCCATTCATTTGGACGTGTTATGCTCGTATGAGTAGTTGACTCTTTCTGTGATTCCGGTTGACTGTTGGTAATCTCATCAGTTGACTTTGTGACATCGTCTGCTCTGTTAGTCGACTCTTGAGGATTGCTTGGCTTAGTTGTTTCTTGATTTTGATCTTTATTACCTGCAATAATTCCTTTCTCGACCGTAATGTTATTTTCATCAAATCACATGTATTGATTCTTTTACAGATAAAGTGCGTTTATTATAGACTCTAAAAGATCTATTGTTTATCGAATAACCTAGAAAAATATCTTCATCACTTCTTGGATCAAATTTTCTAAGATTTTCCTTACCATTGTTGTGGATGAAACACTTGCTTCCAAATGTGTGGAAATAACTTATATTGGGTCGTTTACCTTTTCATAGTTCATATGGAGTTTTCTTCAAGATAGGCCTTATGAGACATCTGTTGAGAATGTGGCAAGTTGTGCTTACCGCTTCTACCCAGAAGTGATTTTGGCAATGAATACTCTAGTATCATAGTTCTCGCCATATCTTGTAGAGTTCTATTTTTCCGTTCTACTACCCCATTATGGTTGAGGTGATCTTAGGGCTGAGAAGTTGTGGGTGTATCCTTGATCATTGCAAAAATCTTCGAATGCTCTACTTTCAAATTCTCCTCCATGATCACTTTGAATAGTTATAATAAGATATCCCTTTTCTCGTTCAACTCTTTTACGGAAGACCTCAAAATTTTTCAAAGCTTCATCTTTGTGAGATAGAAAAATCACCCATGTAAAACGTGAGTAGTCATCAACAATAACAAAAGCATATCGTTTTTCTCCTGTGTTATCAGTTCTAGTAGGTCCAATCTGATCCATAAGAAGCAATTATAAAGTCTTGGATGTAGACACAATGTCTCTGATTTTGAAAGAGTTCCTGGTTTGTTTACCAATCTGACATGCATCACACACGCGATTTCTAGAGAATCTGAGTTTAGGAAGACCAATAACTAAATCATGCTTGGATATTTTGTCTATAAGATGCATGCTTGTATGACCAAGTTTCTTATGCCATAACCATGGATCATCCGATATGGATGTTAAGCAAATGTGACCATCTATATTTTCGAAGCCATCAAGAATATAGACATTTCCATACCTTTTTCCTGGAAGGATTATTTTATCTGACTCATCATCAATGGCGCAAACTATTTTCTTGAATTTTACTTCACACCCTGAATCACATAGTTGACTTATACTCAGAAGATTCTAGTTGAGTCCGTCTACGAGATAAACTTCAGTGATATCACAGTTGTTATTGTGATGACCCAAAAGGTTATCCTATGTTAATTTAGCTAAATCTATGTTTCGAGGTCCCGAGAGCCTCCGTTAATCTCACCTCGATATGCGTGCATAACCCAGGCATGTAGCCAAGAAGCTTTTATGTAAAAACTTGATGAAAAATGGAAATTATAGTAATTAATTGAATACGATTGACTTGGGTCAACATTTTTGGTAAACGGACCCGGACCCGTGATTCGATGGTCCAGGAGGGTCCGTAGGAAAATATGGGACTTGGACGCGTGCTCAGAATCGAATTCCGAGGTCCCAAACCCGAGAAAAGAATCTTTAAAGAAAATTGTTCTCCGAAAATAATAAAGATTTTTGAAAATTGATAATTAATGTGAAAACCATGATACCGGGCCCGTATTATGGTTCTGGAGCCCGTAACATGTTTAATATATGTTATGTGAGTTATCTGTAAAGTTTGGTGTAAAACGGACTTGAAATGACGTGTTTCGGATCAAAATCGGAATAATTGAACCTTATGAAGTTTTAAGAAAAGTCTATGAGTTTTGAGGTTTAACTCATTGATTTTGATGATATTTTGGTGATTTAAATGCTTGAATAAGTCCGTAGGATGATTTGGGAGTCGTGTGTGTTTTTGGATTTGAGCCCCGAGGGCTTGGGTGTGTTTCGGGTAGTGAAAGGGGTGTGAAAAGTGGGAAAAATCTGGTGTAATCCTCAGTTTCTGGTGTCTGATGTATCATTCACTGCGATCGCAGTCATGCGTTCGCGATCGCATAGGCTTAGGTGAGGGGGTAGCTGGGTTGCACTATGCGATCGCATTTCATCCTTCGTGATCGCATAGTGTATCAGTGTAGTCGGGTGGGGGTTGGGTAGCATCTCTCTGCGATTGCATAGTTTCGTCCGCCATCGCAGACGTCTGGCCAGGTCTCTTCCGAGATCGCACCCCTTTGTTCCGCGATCGCATAATAGGGAAAACTTCAAGCTCTGCGATCGCAACCCCTCTTCCGCGATCGCAGAGAACAAAATAACCCAGTTATTTTAAAAGCCCCAAAACAGAAACATTACAGGATTTCTTCCATATTTCACCATTCTTCTTCTTCCCCACTTCCCCTTAGGAGATTTTGAAGAGCCCAACCTCCATAGCTTCATAGGTATGTATACTTCACTCCATTTCCTTCCATTTTCTTTAACCAACACTAGAATCTAGGCCTAAAATCCTAAATTCAAAGTAGAAATTAGGGGTTTTGGGTAGAGTTAGGGTTAATGGGATTTTGGGTAATTCAACCTCAATTTGGGGTCGAATTTCAAAACAAATCATATATTTGAACTTGTGGGGGAATGTGTAATCGAGTTTTGGTCCCAATCTCGTGTTTGGACCAAGCGGGCCCAGGGTCAAATTTTGGTATTTTTGGAAGAATGCTAGGAATTGTATATTTAGGCTATGGGATTGTATTATTGAGTCATTATTGATGTTATTAAGTTAATTATGATGAGATATCGTTGTTTCGGAGTTGAATTTTAAAGGAAAGGCGGTGTTAGAGACTTGAATTGCTATTCTTGGACCCGAGGTAAGTGTCTTGCCTAACTTTGGTGAGGGAATAGGTATTGTGTGCTATGTGCTATGTGTTTATCATGTTCAATGCATAGGTGAGGTGACGAGTACCTATGCATTGTGTGTCAAGCATGCCCGTAAGTCTATTTTGATGAAATTCTTGTTATTACTTCCATATTCATTGTATTATGAAATTGTTTCTACTTGGAAGTTGATTGTTTGTTGAAAATCCTTGTTGATAAACTTGTGATATGATGGTTCGATTGAGGACCCAATTTGTTAAGAGATATAATTGAAAGGATTGGTTATAGCTGAGACCCTTGCCGGGCAATTGTTATGACATTGGCTGATATTTTCCCCTAGCTGCTACATTCCTTGCCATTTGATATTTGTCATTGTTTTGGTGAGGAAGAGTGTAAAGAACGAAGGTTGATGACATGCCATGATTTACATTGATTACATCATAAAGTGCATAGTGAGGAAGAGAGTAAAGCACGAAGGTTGAAGTCGTGCCATGATTCACATTGATTAAAAGCACGAAGGTTGATGCCGTGCCATGATTTATATTGCCTCACATTATACATTTCATTGTGAGGAAGAGAGTAAAAGCACGAAGGGTGATGCCGTGCCATGATTTTTATTATCTTATATCATACTTCGCATGGTGAGGAATAGAGTAAAAGCACGAAGGGTGATGCCGTGCCATTACATACATTGCTCGCATTTATACTTGTTACGTTAGCATTCTTGTTAATTTGCTCTCTTGCTTTCTCCTATGTGTTAATTAATCGTTCTTATCTCTCACTTGTTACCCCCATTAAATGCTCCCGTATCCCATGCTTATTTGGTTATTTCTGCATTTGTTTGTGCTATATCTTGTATAACTGTACATGTAGATTATTGTTGTCAAGTTTAGCCTCGTCACTACTTCGGCCGAGGTTAGGCTCGGCACTTACTCAGTACATGGGGTCGGTTGTACTGATGCTACACCTGCACTTCTTTATGTTGTGCAGATCCTGCAGCCGGACCTAGTGGACACCGTTAGAGGGAGTATCCTTCAGTCCACCTCGGAGATTCCAAGGTAGACCCGCAGACGTTCGTGGGCCTTGGCGTCTCCTCTATCCCTATATTTCCTATCCTGTCTTATTTATCTCCTAGTTTCTGAGACAGTTCATGTATTATTTTCTTCAGACTTTGTATTTAGCACTCTTATAGACAGTTCGTGAGTTAGAGACTCCAGGTTCTGGGATTGTTGCAACGGATCGTATTCTGTTATTATCACTTAGTCTCGAAATCTATCTACTTTTGTTGTTAAAAATTATAAATTGTTTCTAGTTATTTCTGTTAATTCCGTATTAAGATGATAGTGTAATTTTACACGTTGGCTTGTCTAGCGGGTTCAACGTTGGACGCAGTCACGGCCGGAAGGTGGGATTTCGGATCGTGACAAGTTGGAATTAGAGCTCTAGGTTGCTTAGGTCTAACAACTCACAGACAAACTTGGTAGAGTCTGAGGGATCGGTACGGAGACGTCTGTATTTATCCCCAGAGACTGCAAAGTTAGGAATAACTCCACATTTCTTCATCTCCATCGTGCGAATTTATTCTATCATTGATGATTGAACTTGCCTACTCTTGTCCTCCCACTGATATCGACAACATGCGAAGCGTCTACGAACGGACAAGAGATGAAGCCCCAATGACAGCTACCATCAAGGTAAGAGACAGAAGCAGAGTGCAGCCTAAAGCTCGAACATCAGCACTTATTGTACAGTCTCAAATGGATCTAGATGCGGAGGTTCTAGCTCAGTCAATATATGTGGACTAGATCAGATTCCAGAAGGATTTATAGCTACTCCATGGTTGCAGGATGCACTAGTCCATTTATTGAGGTTGGACAAATTACCAAACAAGTTCCACTCCATTTCAGTGGTATATCTTTTGAAGACCCACATAATTTTTCTGTTCCGCTTCTAGGAAGTATTGCACACCATGGGAATAAATGTAAAGCAACGGAGTTGATTTATATGATCTGTGAAGTTTAACATCGTGGATTATCAGGTATTGTGACCTATGACTTGTGACACGTAGGGAGGTCAACTGTCAAGGAATAGATTGAGAGGCCACGTGTCATATCGGTTTTGGTTTGGAATGTATAAGGCCGGGGATTTTGCAAGAGATAAAATTGGGAATTTCGGTACGTCTACCTCCTTAATAACCCTATACCTCAATACTAAAGGAATTATTCAAACAACTTGAAGTCTACAAAAGTCTACTCGGCGTGGAAGTCACGGTTGTGTCGGGCCATAAGACGGTATCAGAGTATGCCGTCAAGTTCGATAAGTTAACCCATCATACTCCTACGTTGGTTCGTATAGCAAGAGGGCGAGTCCCCAGACTCATTAAAGGACTCAAAAATGATTGTAAGTTTTGGACGACTCAGGGCAGGATGATACTTTATGTCGGCTAGTGGTAGGAATTGCCCTAGACTTGGGAGAGTCATATTTCATCAGAGCACTCAGGCTACGTGCCCCATTGCAGCTACAACTCAACTACATGACCACCTAGGGAAAAAGGAGTCGGAATGTCGAAAGTGGAGGTTAGATTCCTAGAGGTGGAGACCCAGTCTGTTGATATATTTTCTATGGTATGGATGAGGTCGTTACATTAAATGGTTTCATTAAAAAGACAATCTCTAATTATTATAAAGTGATGATTTTCTGAACTTAATTCGGTTATGCTTATCTAATAAAAATTCTTTTAATATGCTCCTCGTTCGGTTGAGCTTCGTAACTAAAAAATCTACTTATGTGAATACTTGTATTGAGAAATTCTATGGAGATAACTGTATTTACCATTACGTGTTGAAATTTTGCTTAACGGAAAATATTTAAATGAAGGAAAGGAATGTTTCGATTGGCACGATATGCATATTTCTTGTGATTCAGGATTGAGGACGAGATCCTCGCGTGTCATTATGATTTGGTATACGTTAGCCGGGCTACGAGCCGCGGTGGAAGCTATGTAAAGACGAGACCCTTGTGATGGAAATTCTTGTGTTTAAAATTCTCCCTTGTGAATTAAATTTTTGTTTTGTTTTCTTTCCTTACTTTAGTACGGATAGGGAGTCATGCTTGTTAAACTTATTAATTATGTACAAAATAATAAAAATAATAATATTAATAGATAAATAAATAAATAAATAAACTAATTAACTATATGTGCGGAATTCGCCAATTCGTGCCAATTATGGAGCCTTAACCTTCAAGGTAGGTGCCCGCCCAGGTGGCGTTAGATGAGGCACGTCATTTTGGGTAATTATGAGGTCTTCAAGCATTATATCACGATATCAGTATTGTGAAGTAATTGAAGGAGCAATTACAAGATTTGTTGGGTAAAGGCTTCGTTAGGCCTAGTGTTTCTCCTTGGGGTGATCCATTGTTGGGTGTTAAGAAGAAAGATGGCTCAATGAAGGTGTGTATTGACTACCGCCAATTGAACAAGGTTACTATTAAGAATAAGTGTCATCTGTCAAGGATTGATGATTTATTTGACCAGCTTTAGGGTGCTACAGTGTTCTCCAAGATTGATCTGAGATCTGGGTACCATCAGTTGAGGATTAGGGCGTCTGAGGTCCCTAAAGGCGGCCTTTCGCACTCGTTATGGGCATTATGAGTTCTTAGTGATGTCGTTCTGGTTGACAAATGCCCCCGTTGCTTTTATGGAGTTGATGAATCGGGTATTCAGGCCTTATTTGGACTCATTCGTGATTGTGTTTATTGATGATATCTTGTTATATTCCCGTAGTTGAGAGGAGCATGAGCAGCATCTTCAGGTTGTCCTCCAGACTCTGAGGGATAGGCAGTTGTACGCCAAGTTTTCTAAGTGCGAGTTCTGGTTGAGTTATGTGGCATTCTTGGGCCACGTTGTGTCGGCAGAGGGTATTCAGGTGGATCCCAAGAAGGTTTCAGCAGTTAGAGATTGGCCTAGGCCCACTTCAGCTACGGAGATTCGGAGTTTCTTGGGCCTAACAGGTTATTATCGCCGAATTGTGGAGGGATTTTCATCGATTGCAGCCCCGATGACCAGGTTGACTCAGAAGGGTGCCCAATTCAGGTGGTCGGATGAGTGCGAGGCGAGCTTTCAGAAGCTCAAGACAGCCTTGACCACGGCACCGGTGTTAGTTTTGCCCACAGGTTCAGGACCGTATACCGTGTATTGTGATGCTTCACAGGTTGGGCTTGGTGCAGTGTTGATGCAGGACGACAAGGTTATAGCCTATGCTTCTCGTCAGTTGAAGATTCTTGAGAAGAACTATCCAGTTCATGATTTGGAGCTTGCCGCTATTGTTAACACTTTGAAGATTTGGAGGCACTATCTGTACGGAGTGCCATGTGAGGTGTTCACGGACCATAAGAGCTTGCAGTATCTGTTTAGACAGAAGGAGTTGAACATGAGGCAGAGGAGATGGTTAGAGTTGCTGAAGGATTATGATATTACCATTCTTTATCATCTGGGGAAGGCCAATGTGGTGGCCGATGCTTTGAGCCGGAAGTCAGTCAGTATGGGCAATCTATATTATTTATCAGTCGGGGAGCGACCTCTTGCGTTGGATGTTCAGGCTTTAGCCGACTGATTTGTGAGATTGGAGGTTTCTGAGACTGGCAGTGTGTTGGCCCATACCGTCGCTCGTTCTTCATTGTATGATCGTATTCGTGCCAGGCAGTATGATGATCGTTGTTTATGTGCTCTTAGAGATACAGTCTGGCACGGAGGTGCCAAGCAGGTTACGATTGATGATGAGGGAGTCCTGCGGATGCAGGGCCGTATTTGTGTAAGTATTCGTGAGTTGATATTGCAGGAGTCCCAAAGTTCCCGGTATTCCATTTATCCNGGCGGAGGATGAAGAAGGATATTGTAGCTTATGTAGCTCGGTGCTTGAACTGTCAGCAGGTTAAGTACGAGCACCAGAGACCCGGTGGTTTGATGCAGCAGATTCAGCTTCCTGAGTGGAAGTGGGAGCGTATCACCATGGACTTTGTAGTTGGGCTCCCACGAACTCAGAGGATGTTTGATGCGGTTTGGGTTGTTGTGGATAGGCCGACCAAGTCAACACATTTCATTCCGGTATCAGTTTCATATTCAGCGGAGAAGTTGGCAAAGATATATATGAGAGAGATTGTTCGATTGCATGGTGTGCCCTCATCCATTATATCAGACAGAGGTACTCAGTTTACCTCCCATTTCTGGAGAGTATATCAGCGAGAGTTGGGCACGCAGATTGATTTGAGCACAACATTTCATCCTCAGACGAACGGACAGTCCGAGCGTACTATTCAGATTTTGGAAGATATGTTGCGAGCTTGTGTCATTGATTTTGGTGGTTCATGGGACCATTTCTTGCCTTTATATGAGTTTTCCTACAACAACAGCTACCAGTCGAGTATTCAGATGGCTCCGTATGAGGCGTTGTATGGTAGACAATGTCGGTCTCCAATCGGATGGTTTGAGCCGGGAGAGACTAGATTGTTGGGTTCTGAGTTAGTCCAGGATGCCTTGGACAAGGTGAAGATTATTCAGGATAGACTTCGTACGGCCCAGTACAGGCAAAAGAGTTATGCGGATTGCAGAGTTCGAGATTTGGCTTTCATGATAGGAGACCAGGTGTTTCTTCGAGTGTCGCCTATGAAGGGCGTGATGAGCTTCGGAAAGAAGGGCAAGTTGATCCCTAGGTACATTGGTCCATTTGAGATTCTGGACAAGGTAGGAGGGGTGGCCTACAGACTTGCCTTGCCACCACATTTATCAGCCGTGCATCTAGTGTTTCATGTATCTATGCTCCGGAGGTACATTGCAGACCCTTCTCATGTTCTTGACTTCAGCGGTGTCCAGTTGGACAAGGATCTGACTTATGAGGAGGAGCCGGTAGCCATATTAGTTGAGATCGAAGAGTTATCATTCAGTTCATGTTCAGTGGAGAGGTCAGCCTGCCGAGGCAGCTACTTGGAAGTCCGAGTCCGATATGCGGAACCGATATCCCCATCTTTTCTCAGACTCAGGTATTTTTCTATGTCCGTTCGAGGACGAACGTTTGTTTTAGAGGTAGAGATTGTGATGACCCAAAAGGTCATCCTATGTTAATTTAGCTAAATCTATGTTTCGAGGCCCCGAAAGCCTCCGTTAATCTCACCTCGATATGCGTGCGTAGCCCGGGCGTGTAGCCGGAAGCTTTTATGTAAAAACTTGATGAAAAATGGAAATTATAGTAATTAATTGAATACGGTTGACTTGGGTCAACAATTTTGGTAAACGGACCCAGACACGTGATTCGATGGTCCCGGAGGGTCCGTAGGAAAATATGGGACTTGGACGCGTGCTCGGAATCGAATTCCGAGGTCCCAAGCCCGAGAAAAGAATTTTTAAAGAAAATTATTCTCCGAAAATAATAAAGGTTTTTGAAAATTGATAATTAATAAGAAAATCGTGTTACCAGGCCCGTATTATGGTTCCGGAGCCCGGAACATATTTAATATATGTTATGTGAGTTATCTGTAAAGTTTGGTGTAAAACGGGCTTGAAATGACGTGTTTCGGATCAAAATCAGAATAATTGAACCTTATGAAGTTTTAAGAAAAGTCTATGAGTTTTGAGGTTTAATTCATTGATTTTGATGATATTTTGGTGATTTAAATGCTTGAATAAGTCCGTAGGATGATTTGGGAGTCGTGTGTATTTTTGGATTTGAGCCCCGAGGGCTTGGGTGTGTTTCGGGTAGTGAACAGGGTGTGAAAAGTGGAAAACATCTGGTGTAATCCTCAGTTTCTGGTGTCTGTTGTTTCATTCACTGCGATTGCAGTCATGGGTTCGCGATCGCATAGGCTTAGGTGAGGGGGTAGCTGGGTTGCACTGTGCGATCGCATTTCATCCTCCGCGATCGCATAGTGTATCAGTGTAGTTGGGTGGGGGTTGGGTAGCATCTCTCTGCGATCGCATAGTTTCGTCCGCCATTGCAGACGTCTGGCCAGGTCTCTTCCGCAATCGCACCCCTTTGTTCTGCGATCGCATAATAGGGAAAACTTCAAGCTCTGCGATCGCAGCCCCTCTTCCGCGATCGCAGAGAACAAAATAACCCAATTATTTTAAAAGCCCCAAAATAGAAACATTATGGGATTTCTTCAATATTTCACCACTCTTCTTCTTCCCCACTTCCCCTTAGGGGATTTTGAAGAGCCCAACCTCCATAGCTTCATAGGTATGTATACTTCACTCCATTTCCTTCCATTTTCTTCAACTAACTCTAGAATCTAGGCCTAAAATCCTAAAATCAAAGTAGAAATTAGGGGTTTTGGGTAGAGTTAGGGTTAATGGGATTTTGGGTAATTCAACCTCAATTTGGGGTCGAATTTCAAAACAAATCATATATTTGAACTCGTTGGGGAATGGGTAATCGGGTTTTGGTCCCAGCCTCATGTTTGGACCAAGCGGGCCCAGGGTCGAATTTTGGTATTTTTGGAAGAATGCTAGGAATTGTATATTTAGGCTATGAGATTGTATTATTGAGTCATTATTGATGTTATTAAGTTAATTATGACTAGATATTGTTGTTTCGGAGTTGAATTCCAAAGGAAAGGCGGTGTTAGAGACTTAAATTGCTATTCTTGGACCCGAGGTAAGTGTCTTGCCTAACTTTGGTGAGGGAATAGGTATTGTGTGCTATGTGCTATGTGTTTATCATGTTCAATGCATAGGTGAGGTGACGAGTACCTATGCATTGTGTGTCAAGCATGCCCGTAAGTCTATTTTGATGAAATTCTTGTTATTACTTCCATATTCATTGTATTATGAAATTGTTTCTACTTGGAAGTTGATTGTTTGTTGAAAATCCTTGTTGATAAACTTGTGATATGATGGTTCGATTGAGGACCCAATTTGTTAAGAGATATAATTGAAAGGATTGGTTATAACTGAGACCCTTGCCAATTGTTATGACATTGGCTGATATTTTCCCCTTGCTGGGTGATTATGATGTGTATTTCCACTATGCTACATTCCTTGCCATTTGATATTTGTCATTGTTTTGGTGAGGAAGAGTGTAAAGAACGAAGGTTGATGACATGCCATGATTTACATTGATTACATCATAAAGTGCATAGTGAGGAAAAGAGTAAAGCACGAAGGTTGATGCCGTGCCATGATTCACATTGATTAAAAGCACGAAGGTTGATGTCGTGCCATGATTTATATTGCCTCACATTATACATTGCATTGTGAGGAAGAGAGTAAAAGCACGAAGGGTGATGCCGTGCCATGATTTATATTATCTTATATCATACTTTGCATTGTGAGGAAGAGAGTAAAAGCACGAAGGGTGATGCCGTTCCATTACATACATTGCTCGCATTTATACTTGTTACGTTAGCATTCTTGTTAATTTTCTCTCTTGCTTTCTCCTATGTGTTAATTAATCGTTCTTATCTCTCACTTATTACCCCCATTAACTGCTCCCGTATCCCATGCTTATCTTGTTATTTCTGCGTTTGTCTGTGCTATATCTTGTAGAACTTTACAAGTAGATTATCATTGTCAAGTTTAGCCTTGTCACTACTTCGGCCGAGGTTAGGCTCGGCACTTACTCAGTACATGGGGTCGGTTGTACTGATGCTACACCTGCACTTCTTTATGTTGTGCAGATCCTGTAGCCGGACCCAGTGGACACCGTTAGAGGGAGTATCCTTCAGTCCACCCCGGAGATTCCGAGGTAGACCCGCAGACATTCGTGGGCCTTGGCGTCTCCTCTATCCCTATTTTTCCTATCCTGTCTTGTTTATCTCCTAGTTTCTGAGACAGTTCATGTATTATTTTCTTCAGACTTTGTATTTAGCACTCTTATAGACAATGAGTTAGAGACTCCAGGTTCTGGGATTGTTGCAACGAATCGTATTCTGTTATTATCACTTAGTCTCAAAATCTATCTACTTTTGTTGTTAAAAATTATAAATTGTTTCTACTTATTTCTATTAATTCCGTATTAAGATGATAGTTTAATTTTACACGTTGGCTTGTCTAGCGGGTTCAACGTTGGACGCAGTCACGGCCTGAAGGTGGGATTTCGGGTCGTTACAGTTATTGAATGGAACTGTGCCAATGCCAACTATCTTTTCTTTTGAGTCATCACCGAATTCAACATTTCCTCCATTTATCTTTGTAACTTCTTTGAACGGTTTTTTTTCACATGTCATATGATTGGAACACGCACTATCTAAGTACTATTTTCCTTTTTGGCTCTTCTTGTGGTGTTCCTGCAAAACATAATTATTACTTTCTTTTAGGTACCTAAGCTTGCTTGGGTCCTTGTTGGTTAGTATTACTAAGATTAGGGTTATCTTTGGGTTTCCAAATCCACCCTGAAACGTTTGATTTTCGAAATCGACAACTAGAATATTTATGTTCACTTTTATTACAGTAGTGACATACAAAGGCTGATCCATTTTTGGTTCTTCCACTAGTACCAGTGGACTCTGTTCTAGCTGGTCCTTTTTCACTTGACTTGTAAGTCACCTGGTTGGACTTGACAGAACTATTACTGGTGGATTTGTGCATGCCATTGAGTTGCATTTGCAATTCCTGAAATTCCTCTTGGAGTACCTCTTTTTCAATTTCACATACTTCAAGCTTGAGTTTCCAGTCTTTCTTTTCCCTATTGAGTCTCTTTAGTTCATTCATCAACTTTTGAGACTCTTTTAAAGTAAGGTCTAGAATATCCTGCAATTCATTGCATCTTTCACAAGTATAAGATCTTACCTCGCTTGTTTCACCTCGTGCCATGAAACAATTCTCATTTTCATCTTTATATTCGTCGTCTGAAGCATCCCCATCCGTCCAGCAGCCTGAGAGTTTGTTTATATCGTTTTCTAGGATTGTCATGAAACAAAGATTTGCTATCTCTTCAGGTTCTGAACTGTCTTCACCACTCCAGCTTCCAAAAGATTTGTTCTTGTTGAAACCTCTGGTAACTTTTATTTTCAGATCTGGGCATTCAGCTTGCACATGTCCATATCTTCCACACTTGTAGCATTTTCCATCCCTTTTGTCTTGTTCATTATATTGCCTGGTTCGCCTGGATTGTCTGTCCTTTCAATTGTAACCCTAAACGCGACTGTTTTCTTCTTTTCTTCCTGGCTTATTTTCTTAAGATGGGTTTTCTCAAATGCTATGAGATCTCCTCGAAGTTCATCATAAGATAGTTTATTTAGATCTTAAGATTCAAGTGCAACTACTTTTTTCTGCCAGGTGGTAGGGAGACTTCTTAGAATTTTCCGAACTTGATCACCACTTGAGTATAGTTTACCAACAGCTTTTTGATCGCTAATGATTTTGCTGAACCTTGAAAACATTTCTTCAATGGAATATCCTTCTTTCATCTGGAAGAGTTCATAATCATGAACTAACATGTTAATATGAGTTTCTTTCACTTTGTTGATTCTTTCATAAGTGACTTCCAGTTTATCCCATATTTCTTTGGTTGTATCACAACTAGAGATTTCTTCATATTCCTCTCCACTTATAGCATTATAGAGTAGGTTTCTTGCTTTAGCATTGACTTGAACAACTACCATCTGCTCGTCTGTGTATTCATCTATATCTTCTAGATTAGAAGGTAGTTGTGTAACTACTGGTAGTGGATAGTTTCCCTTTTTGATAACTCGCCAAACTTTGACATCATATGACTTTGCATATATTTCCATACGCACTTTCTAGTGGGAAAAATGTTGTCCATTGAAATATGGTGTCCTGACTTGCGATGTTCCTTCTTGAAAGAGTGCTCCAACAATAATAACTTTATTTGCCATGATCTTTTCTCACAAGGTGTTAAGCAAAGAAGTGTGAGACTAGCTCTTATACCAATTGAAAGTATAAGGGGGGGGGGGGGGGGGGGGGGGGGGGGTGAATTGCTTGTTTTAAAAACTTTTATCAGTAGTTGACTAGTTTACCAATTAGTCGACTAGAAATAAGAGCAAGATAATAATAAATGCAGGAATTAAATACACCAAATTTTTTATACTGGTTCGGTTTCAATGTGAATCCTAGTCCAATCCCCTTGGGTTGCAAGGGTGTTCTCTTTTAGTGATCGATGTTTCTTGAGTACAGAAGGAATGGTGTATATTTACACCAATTGCTTAGTCTCTATGTCTCTTTTCTTTTCTTGATACAATGCCTCACCAGTTATTATCTCTCTTTCTTCTCTCACCAGTTACACAGTAGATCTAAAAGAACTACAATGTTTGTTTTGGAGTAGAACAAAAGAGGGTAGATGGTTCGATCAAAGTATATTTCCTCAAGTTCAGAATGACTTTATATATACTTTGCAAGATGCCTTCAAAAATCCTGAAAGATTGCAAACCCAAGAGAGTTGATCTTTGAAAGGAATCGTTGATTGATTCTTTCTAAGAATAAAGTTAAGTCCCCATTAATCTTCCTCGATTTTTATTGATTCTCAATTATTACGTTTCTCTTGAATTTGGGACCTTCCAGTAATAGCTTCTGATTGATTATTCTTGCTGAATCTTCGTCGCTTCTTCCCTTTTTATCGCCGATTCCTTTTCCTTGATAGCTTCTATCAACCTCTGATTGATTTCATCCGTCAATCTCTCTCTGATCATTCTTTTGTGTTGCACTTCTTTCGTCAATCTCTGATCTTCCTTTTGCACTTCTTATCCTGATTGATTTCCGTGATCTATTCCAGGTTGTTTACTTTGTGCATCCCTTTAGTGTATTCCTTGAGTCCCTACACCAAAAGTGATTATATTATTTTGTTGGTTTTTGTTAGTAATAACAAAAGAAGTATGAATGGAAAACGATGGGAAAAGAAATGGAGGGAAATAAAATTTTGAATTAGTTCACTTTACTAATGCACTTTGTCCCTCATTGGACGAAGGAAAGAAAATCTTTGTGCTTATATAGAGAAGCACATCTTCTAGCTCTTAAATAGTTAAGAAGAAGTGGTGTTTAGTGTCGTCGTTGTCGTCGCTCGCTCGACTTCAGCTTCGAATTTGGATTTGGTCAATTTATATGATTGATTGATAGTATTTGGACCAAATTTATTTTCCTTTTCCATCATTTAATATTTTCTTTTCTAATATTTTTTCGCGGAAAAAAGATATCGCGGAATCATTTCCAACAGTCGAGTTCGCGACCAAACATTCCATTCAACAGAAATTTAAATAATTTCTACTGAATAGACATTTTATCAATGAACATGCATCTTTGCACCTGTTGGGACTCAACTTTGTTGGTTATAAATAAAGAGTCTTAGCCTCATTTTCCACCACCGAAAATATGAAATCTCTCCCCTCGATCTTCTGCATTGGTTTTCAAAAGCGAAACGTAAGCATTTTGTGTGATTTGCTCCACCATTTGAGTTCGTCGAAGTTCTATGATTTGAAGTGCCGCTATCACAGAATAGTTATTTCGTTCTATCCTGGGAGGAATTAATGCGAAACTTTGGGAAATTGTGAGGGGATTAAATTCCTTAAGGAAACACAAGAAACTTGTGAGCTCGGAATTTTTCTGTTTTGTTTTCTTAAACTAATGTTTGTTGATTTACTAGTTTTGAATACAATATGATAACAAGCTTAAGGAATTTAATATTTATTTCTGTATTCATATTACTTTCTGGTTTGGGAGACTAAAATCGTAGTAATTTTCTACTCCCATTTTGGAGATTAAAATCTTCGGATTTTCTACTCCAGTTTGAGATTAAAGTCTTTGTGACTTTCTACTCAATCCGAGATATAAAAACTCGGTTGTTTGTATTCGGTTTGAAGATATAAAAACTTTATTGAGGTACTAATTTTGTTTGTGTCAATTTCTTTTATAGAAAAATGACAACAAGTACGGAATAACAAAATGGTTCTGTTGGAACGACTACTGCTGGAATGGCTACGTCGTCTTCAAGTCGCACAACGCCTGCACCGGCGATGGCACCGACAGAAAAGCCTGAAAAATTTTCCGGCATGGACTTCAAACGCCGGCAGCATAAAATGTTCTTCTACCTGACCACACTCAGTCTGCAGTGCTTTATAAGCAAGGACGTTCCAGTCTTGGGAGAAGAGACTCCGGATAATGAGAGATTTGTGGTCACAGAGGCATGGAAGCATTCTGACTTCTTGTGCAAAAATTATATATTGAGTTGTTTGGAAGATGTCCTGTACAACGTTTCCAAGGTCATGGAGACTTCGAAAGAGTTGTGGTACGCTCTTTAAAATAAGTACAAGATAGAAGATGTTGGACTAAAGAAATTTGTTGCCGCAAAGTTCTTGGACTTTAAAATGGTTGACAATAAGTCTGTCATAACTCAAGTTAAAGAATTACAAGTCATTGTTCATGACCTCCTTGCCGAAGGTATAGATATAATCAATATTTTTATTAAAGATATTGATTATATTATTAATCCTGAATTTATGATTGTAGGTATGGTCATAAATGAAGCGCTTCAAGTTGCGGCATTTATTGAAAAGTTGCCTCCGATGTGGAAGGACTTTAAAAATTACTTGAAACATAAGCGCAAGGAGATGAAATTGGAAGACCATATTGTTCTCCTAAGGATTGAAGAGGACAACAAGGCTACAAAAAAGAAGTCCCGTGGAAATTCAACAATAATGGGTGCAAATATTATTGAGGAAGCTTCAACGAGCAAAAAGAGAAAGAAGTCGTCTGGACCAAAGAATTACCCAAGGAAAAAGAAGTTCAAAGGTAATTTCCACAACTGGGGAAAGGTTGGACACAAGTCTGCTGAATACCGTGCACCAAAGAAGGACAAGAAGAAAAGTCAAGAAAACATGATTGAGAAGAAGGATGAAATAAACGATTTATGTTCCATGCTTTCGAAATGCAACCTAGTCAGAAATCCTAGAGAATGGTGGCTTGATTCGGGGGCAACTCATCATGTTTGTGCTAACAAGTAGTTATTTACTTATTATGCTCCCGTTGGACCCAACGAGATAATTTCTATGGCAAATTTCGCTACTGCAAAAATTGAAGGAACGGGCAAGATAACTTTGAAGATGACTTCTGGAAAGATTGTGACTCTAAATGATGTCTTTCATGTTCATGAAATGGGGAAGAATTTAGTCTTGACATCACTTTTAGTCAAGAATGGCTTTAAGTGTGTTTTTGTTTCCGACAAGGTTGTAGTTAGTAAGAATGAAATATATGTAGGAAAATGTTACCTTACTCAGGGCCTTTTCAAACTCAATGTAATTGCCATTGATATGAATAAAATTTCAGCTTCTTCTTACTTGCTTGAGTCAAATAATTTACGGCATGAACGTTTAGGCCACTTCAACTTCAAAACTTTGCGAAAAATGATTAATTTGGAAGTAATGCCTAAGTTTGAATGCAATAACTCGAAATGTCAAATATGCGTGGAATCAAAGTATGTTAAGCATCCTTATAAGTCAGTTGAAAGGAATTCAAATTCTTTAGACTTAATTCACACAGATATTTGCGACATGAAGTCAATACCATCTCGCGGTGGGAAAAAGTATTCCATAACCTTTATTAATGACAGTACTAGATATTGCTATATTTACTTACTTAATAGTAAAGATGAAGCAATTGATACATTCAAGCAGTACAAAAATGAAGTTAAAACGCAACTAAACAAAAAGATCAAAATGATAAGAAGTGATAGGGGCGGCAAATATGAATTGAAGAAATATGTTTAGAAAATGGCATTATTCACAAAACAACTTCCCCTTACTCACTGCAATCTAATGGAATTGTGGAAAGAAAGAATAGAAAATTAAATGAGATGATGAATGCCTTGTTAATAAGTTCTGGTTTACCTCAGAACTTGTGGGGGAAAGCTATTCTTACAGCTAACCAAATACTGGATCGAGTTTCCCATAGCAAAACGCAATCCATTCCATATGAAAAATGGAAAGGAAGGAAATCCAACTTAAAATATTTTAAAGTGTGGGGGTGTTTGGCTAAAGTGCAAGTTCCTAAACCCAAAAGGGTAAAGATTGGACCAAAAATCGTTGATTGCTTTTTCATAGGATATGCAACAAATAGTAAGGCATATCGGGTTTTGGTTCATAAATCAAAAAATTCCGACATTCATATTAATACGGTAATTGAATCAGATAATGCTGAATTCTTTGAGAATATTTTTCCGTATAAAATGGAATGTGAGTCGTCTAATGAAAAATCTAAGCAACATCAGGAAGAAGCAAAGGAAAGTACTTTTGATGAGGAAAATCCAAGACGTAGTAAACGTATAAGGACAACTAATTCCTCTGGACAAGATTTTTTTGATATTCTTATTGAAAATGAGCCTCAAACGTTCAAAGAAGCAATGTTTTCTTCGGAAGCATAATATTGGAATGAGGCAGTAAATAGTGAGATATAATCCATATTAAGTAATCATACTTGGGAATTGGTTGATCTTCCTCCGAGAAATAAACCTTTGGGTTCTAAATGGATTTTCAAAAGGAAAATGAAAGCTGATGGTACTATTGACAAATATAAGGCAAGATTAGTTGTTAAAGGTTTTAGAAAAGAGAAGGTCTTGATTAATTTGACACATACTCTCCAGTAAAAAGGATTACATATATCCGGGTGTTAATAGCCGATCTCGCCCAAACTCATATCACAAATAAGTAGTGAGGCGGTCGATGCAATAATAAATCTCAACGGAGGTCTGGATCTAATACACAAGGAGTTAGAATAGGGATTAGGTATATATTTAGTTTAACTGTATGATGTGTCCTAAATTACTCCTCCACATTCTTGTTTGTTGTTTCTTTCTACTTCTATTGGTTATGATAATGTTTACAATTGAAAAGCTAAGAGACAATCTTTTTGGTTTTGTTGTTTTTCAAGTTGATAAAAGGTCTAGGGTCATGACTTCCACCTAGGTGGTTACCTAATAGGTTGTAAACTCTAGGGAAAGTTTGATTGGTCGGGATTGTAATATAGAAATCACACTCGATTACTCACTCTATACCTCTCGGTAATTTGAGTGATTTTTCCCAATTTGGCTTTCTCAATTCCAAATGGGTATTGCACAAAATAAGTGATAAATTATCAAGGCGGGTCTTACTATCTAGGTTCAACCCTTTAATTGGGGCTATAAATTTCTTGAGTTCACCCCAATTTCTTGTAAGCCAAGTTTTCCTAGACTTAGTCTCTCTTTCTCAAGTAGAGACTAAGTCAATTAGACATGAATCAATATTTTCAACCATTAATTCTTGAATTCAAGCAAGAACTAGGCTAAATATTACTAACCCAATCACAAACAAGACCTAAATCAAACACCCATTAAGTACCCACACTAGGGTTGGGTCACAACCCTAGCTAAAAATTTAGCTACTCATGGAAACTGCAGAAATTAAGATAGAATCCATAAATAGATGATTATAGAAAGAACATATAATGTTTGGAAGTTAATCTAGTACAATATTACTCAAAATAGTAAATAAAACGACTCAGGTGCTCTCCCAAAATAAAACTTAACCTAAAAATGACAAAAAGTTCTATTTATACTAAGCTAATGTTTTTTCACAAAAATGCCCTTGCGTAGTTTGTGCGACTGCAGAATTCTGAGTGCGGTCCGCATACTGAGCTTGACTGGTCAACTGGTCCTTCTGTGGTGGCATAAACATGTGACGCCGCCACACTTCTTCTACTTGTGCGGACCGTGCATTTCTGAGTGCGGCCGCACACTTGAGATTGGGCTGGGACTGGACCTCCTTCTGCGGACCGCATATTTGTGAGTGTGGCCGCACTTTTTCTTTCGCGGCCGCACAATAATCGTTCGGTTTACACAACTTCAATTCAAGGCTCTCTGATTCTGATTGTTTGCGGGCCGCATAATAATGAGTGCGGCCGCACAACAGCAGTGCGGTCCACATATCTTCAATTGCCCAATTTTCCAAATCTCTGAATCTCTATTCTGCGGCCGCACCAAAATTATGGGGTCCGCATACTCTGAAGCTTAATCTGACAGGGCTTCTTCCTTGTTTGCGGCCGCACACAGTATTTGCGGTCCGTGCTGTAAGTATTTTGCCCTGTTTTGGTCCTTTTCCAATTTTGACTCCTTTTTGAGTTGATTTTTATTCTTTGGCTCGTTTCCCAATATTCCTGCAAGAAAACTCATTTCGTCAGTTCTCGGGAATAACCTTAAGCATTTTTTAGCTAAAGCACAAGTAAAAGAGAGCAAATAAGGTCAAAATCCCTATTTATCAACTCCCCAAACTTAAGCTTTTGCTTGTCATAAAGCAATTAAGGCAATTCCCACCTCCATTAGAAAAAGGGATACTTCACCTGGCCTAAGTTGAGTCAAATACAAATCAATTCGGGCCAACAATTACCCACACACTCATGAATCATTAACAAGCCTATGATTTGAATGTTGAAGCAAAAATGGCTCTAATATGACACTTGAGCATCAATGGTTGACTTTGTTCATCAAGGAAGCTGGAACTTTCATGCAAGTCATTGTGGATCCCAAACTCCTCCTCCTATACTCTGCGGAAGCTCATCTCACTCACGAATGAAGAATTCAAAACAAAGACTCGAGGAAGACTCACTCATCACTCTCAAAAGAATATCACAAGACCGACTCTTAGTACCATATGCTTGACCCTCATGTAGATCACCACTAATGCAAGCTTGCTCGGCTTGAAATCATGTAAGGATTTTTAGCACGTAATGAGGGCTTTTCGATTAATGAGGGTAATATCAGATGTGAATCGGTTCATCTTTCCTTTAGCACTTCATATTCTCTTGTTGGCTCATACTTTGCCGACTCTTTGAGTCCTTTTCTTTTCTCTTAAGGGGACTAGAGAGACTTTACATCACTCTTTCTTTGTCATGCTATTCACAATCTCCTTCTTTGCTTTCTCCATGCTTTGCACTTTTTCTTTCTTTTGCATCTTTTCAACCCTTTCACATTTTTCACTTTCTTTTTGTGTTTTTCTTTGCCTTTTTTTATTATTCATTTCTTTTGTCTTTTTGTGCCTTGAAACCATCTTTAAACTCCTTTTATCTCCCCCAAACTTATGTTTTGGCCATTTGAATCACATGAGTGCCAAAACAAAGTCGGGTGCCAAGAGAGAGTCACTATAAAATGGTTAAAGACTTGTAATGTGATTATTGAATAGAAAGGCTTTAGGCTCAAAGGGGTTTACTAAGGATGATATCATTGGTAGGCCATGGAAGGTTTCAAAACGGGCCAAGGAGGGCCTACAATCACTTTTCAAGCCAAGCTAACTTAGAATTTAGCCCAGAAACACATTCAGGGCAAGTTCTAGACCATTCGCACGGGTACTTGGACTTGTAATAAAATACCTCACTTCTCATACAACCAGATTGTTAAAGAGAAAGGAGTCGAGGTCCCACAACAACCGCATTCAAGATTGCAAATCATTAATGGTTTAACTAAATCACCCGATGATTGTCTAAGTCAACACAAGATTCATAAGGTCACTAACTAGAGCTATTTCTTTACAAAAACTTGTTTTTAACCATAAGGTCGTAGGTAAATGTGTTGGTACCAAGTGAAGCATGCTTGAGACCCTTTTATTCATTACTACTATTTTTTCCTAAACAAGAAAAGAAAATGGACTCAATCCCTTAAGAAGGTTGTCACGCCATCCATCGTTGAGAAGAGCCACCCGGTTCACATAAAATCCACCTTCGGAAAGAACCGGGACATTAAGAAAACCAAAGGCATATTGATCACTCAAACTTAAATAGAAGCTAACAAATCCAAAAGAAACTACTAAAGTAAATAAGAAGTTATACTACTAAGAAAGACAAACTAAAGAAGCTACGAAATAAACTATGGAAAGTAAGATAAATGAATATACAAACTGAAATAAAATGAACATATACATAAGGGAAACCAAATATATACATCAAACGAAAGGGAAGAATGTATACACACCACAGAGAAAATAAAGATAAAAGAAAAAATAGTATAAGAGTTATTACATGCCAATATCACCAATCAATCAAAATAGACCAACCCTCGAATGAAAATAAGCATTGTCCCCAATGCTTAACAAAAATAAGAACATGGAAGGGTAGAGAGTTAAGAGAATTCCCTATGTGGTCTCTGTATGCATGGCATCCACAGCACCCCCGGTCTCCTCTAGTTATATCTCATCATCACCTGGCTGAGGGACAATAGGGTTGCTGAGCATCTATATCATCTCCTCAGCGGTGTGGGCAGTAGCATCTGACTCCTCAGACTAGCCGGCTGCTGCCTCTGATGCCTTGGGTACTGCTGGTACTGAATGTGATGCTGGGACTGATGGCTCCATAAGCAGGTCCAATGGTAGATCTCCGGCAGATGCAATCTTGGCAATCTCTATTCTCTACCTCTCCACTAACTTCTTCGATGCTTCAGACTTCCTCATCTTCTTTGTTTGCTTTCCCAACTCCTCAATGACCTCCCCATGCACCACCAGAGTCTCCATAATGGTCTTTTGATTTTCTAGAATCTTCTTCAATGTTTCCTCCACTAACGGAGGTACCTGTGGTGCTGCTGGGGCAGAGGACTGTGCTGCAACAACAATGGATATGTCAGACAGCTTTGAAGTAGCTGCCTGCATCCAGTTGTTGAGACTCGCCAATGTCTGGGAGACTCATAGTGCAGTCTGTGGATATGTGGATGAAGCTGGCACTGATAATAGAGCTGATGGCCTAGAAGAAGAAGGTGGTGGCATGGCTGTTGTAGAAGGCATGGCATCTGTGGAAGGCTCAACAGCTGAATCAACAACTACTACCGTTGGCTACTCAAACTGGCTAGCGGAGGTAGTTGCCTTACCCTTGAACTTCGGGTTGTCAGATCCCTGTAGGTGGTACCATGAGAAAGGCTTCTTGGCCTTTACTTTTGTATCATACTGCCTCGGCTCCACCTTTTGATCATTGAAATACTCTGTGAGGATGTTCGGGTATGGGTATGATCTCTTATCTTTATGGACAACTAATGTAATGTTGGTGGACATGATGGCACCCACATTGATCGGATACCCAACCATAATCGAAGCCACCAGGATTGCTCGGGGAAGCGGGAGGTTGTTCTCATTTAAGCACGAATCAATGCGGCTGCATACGAATGTCTGCCACCCTTTGGCCTCAAAATTTAGGGTGGCCCAGATTATGGGGACCCTTGTTGTGAGCCACAGAGGTGGTGGTCCTCGAGCAGCCAAAATCTCTGCTAACCACGGGCGAGTTGAATCACCCAAAGCGAGCTTTTCCAAGTATTCCACTTCTTCAAATCCTACATATGAGTTCAAAGCACAAGAGTCGAATCGGATTTTCAGATTTCGCACCTTTGTTATCTTGGTACCCTTCTTTATGCGAGCCACATTGGCATAAAATTCTTTAACCAAGTGCTCATTTGCGTCGAGGACACTTTGGTGAACCGTTTCCATCCTTTTTGCTCCTGTAAATGTCTAAGGACATTTGGATTATGAATGTCCAAATCCTTCATCAAGAACTGTCGCTCAAGTGTGAGCGATCTCTGGGGCCACCACTCTCTGAACCTGTTGAAGGCATTCAAGTTGACGAATTTTTCTTCCCACATCTCTCTTCTCCTTGACCTCTCAAGGACGCCCATTCGAGTGTCACCTCCTCTCCTATCATCCGGGGCATCATCATTATCATCTACATTGATTAGTTCGGGAAGAGAGTGTGTAGAAGAGGGCTCTAAACACTGGCTACCAATATCTGAACCCTCAGTAGAACTAGTTAAGGTGGAGGATTCGTCACGGAGTTGGTATCTCGTTTGAACTTGCTGTGATTTGGCATCTGGATGTGCTTGTAGAGAGTTGCCCTCTTAAGCTTCCCCAGACGAGGCATATTCACTGGTATCGGAGGATTCAGGAACTCTGTTGGCACTTGCTCTCTTGCTTATGGCTCTCTGAATGGCAAGTGGTAGGTTACTCTTGCCTCGGCCTCGGGAGGGCTCACCCCTCCATTTTGGTGTATGACCTCTGCCACGGGATCTAACCATTGTCTGCAACACATAGAAATATGAATCAATTAGAATTGAAGCTCATAGTGTATACAGATGCATGCTTGATAGTTGAAGTAAAGCAGACTCAGAAGAGGCAGCGCAGACCGCACAAAAGTGAGTGTGTCCGCAGACAGCCGAGTGCGGACCACACAATTTCAGAGTGCGTCCGCACAACCAAAAGTGCGGACCACACAACTTTGAGTGCGGCCGCATAGCCCGAGGTTCAGACTACTAGGCTCTCTGATCATTCAGCAGTGCAGACCGCACAATTTTTCCGCGGACCGCATAATTTCACTGCGGACCGCATAATTTTGGGTGCGGTCCGCACATTTAAAGCACCAATTTTACCTTAACTCCAATATCTGTTGACCGCAAAAAAATGTGTGCAGCCGCACAATTTAAAATTATGCGGCACTGCTTTCCGTTTCATGCAATTTTCTCATAGATTAGACAAGATTTGAGTAATTAAAAATGATTAGCTATTTAACCAGGCCCCATTAATATTTCAGATACTACCCACATGATTCTAAACAAGAATGACTAACTATTGACATTTTTAGGCATGAAAATAACCCTAGACAAAAGAACAAAACTAAGAAAAGATGAAAAATCTGAAGATGTAATGAACATACCAGTAATGAGGGATGAAGGTGAGAATCTACATAGATAAAATGCTTGAAGTTTGAGAATTAAATGGATATGCACGGTGTTGGCTTAGGGTTTCAGAGTTCAGAGAGAGAAATGGTGAATAGTACATAGAGGTCCTATTTATAGGTTGACCCAGTCGGTCCAGAACTTACCTGAGTGTGGCCGCACAATTTTGAGTGCGATCCGCACTCTTTACCTGTACCTTTGAAGAAGTGCTTCTGTCCGCACAAGAATGAGGGCAGCCGCAGAATTTGTGCGGACCGCACAATTTTGTATGCTGCCGCAATTTGTTAATAAAATTGGACAGGCCAAACTTCAGAGAGCATGCACTTTTGGTCTTCTAGTTGTGCAACCACACACAGAATTGTGCGGCCACAGAGTGATTGTGCAGTCCGCATAATTCTGGTGCGGTCCGCACTTTGTGACACTTAGCCAATTTTTCTTGCACAGTCCCTGCAATGCACACCTATTCCTGCATACACTTCAAAACTAGTTAGCTCAATACAAAACCTATCTAAAAGGAAGAAAAAAATAAAAAATTGAAAGGAAACATGGGTTGCCTCCCAAGAAGCACCTGATTTAACGTCGCGGCACAACACAAGTTATCATCAATCACTTGAATGAAGCAACGCCACGACGTGACCATCATCAACCTTGCCAAGATAATGTTTCACCCGATGACCATTGACTGCACCAAAGGGTGTTACATACACAACTTCAAATGGGCCACTCCACTTGGATTTCAACTTTCACAGAAACATCCACAACCGAGAATTGAACAATAGAACAAGATCGCCTTTTTTGAATTCTTTATTCCGGATATACTTGTCATGAAGGTACTTCATCTTGTCCTTTTACAAGGACGAACTTGAATATGCATGGAACCGGAGCTCATCAAACTCATTCAATTGTGCCACCCTTAAGTTGGCGGCGACATCCCACTCAAGACTAAGATTCTTCAATGCCCACATAACCTTGTGCTCAAGTTCCAACGGTAGGTGACAAGGTTTTCAGAACACTAATCGATACTGAGACATACCAATTGGTATTTTGGAAGCCGTCCTATAAGCACAAAGAGCATCATCAAGTTTCTTTGATGAATCCGTCCGGTTGGCATTCACGGCCTTTTGCAAAATGCTCTTGATCTCCCGGTTGGAGACTTCAACCTGTCCACTTGCTTGAGGATGATAGGGGGCCGACACTTTATGAGTGACACCATACTTTGAGAGTAAAGTATCAAAATCTTTGTTGCAAAAGTGCGATCCCCCATCACTAATAAAGGTCCTTGGTGTACCAAACCTTGTGAAGATGTTTGTTTTCTCAAAAAGGCTACCACGCTTTGAGATTCATTGTTGGGAAGAGCCACGTCTTCAACCCACTTTGACACGTAATCCACAGCTACCGATATATAAATGCTCCCACTAGAGCTCACTAACGGACCCATAAAATCAATGCCCCACACATAAAAAATGTCAATCTCTAAGATGGTGGTGAGGGGCATCTCATTTTTCTTGGAAATCCCACCGTCCCTTTGACATTCATCACAACGCTTGACGAGATCGCTAGCATCCTTGTAAAGAGTAGGCCAATAGAATCCGCAACTTAATACCTTTGTAGCAGTCCTTGCTCCACCATGGTGAACACCATATGGCGAAGAGTGGAAAGCCTCAAGAATTCCAATTTTTTCTTCCTCCGGCACACATCGCCGGATCACACCATCGGTAAAAATCCGGAATAGATAGGGCTCATCCCAATAATAATCAAGGCAATACCATTTGAGCTTCTTCCTTTTGTTTGAAGAGAACTCATTCGGTACAATGCCACTCACAAGATAATTGGCTAAGTAGGCGAACCATGGCATCCCGGTCATAGAAATCGATAGGAGTTGCTCATCGGGAAATGAATCATTTATCTCAAGGCCATCACGTGGCCTCCCATCCTCTTCCAACCGAGACAAGTGGTCCGCTATTTGGTTTTCACTCCCCTTGCAGTATTGAATCTCTAGATCAAACTCTTGTAAAAGAAGTACCCACCACATCAATCTTGCCTTTGAATCTTTCTTGCTCATCAAATATCAAAGCGCCGCATGGTCGGTGTGAACAATCACCTTTGTACCCATCAAGTACGGGTGGAACTTCTCCATAGCAAAGACAATAGAAAAATGTTATTTTTCGGTCACTATGTAGTTGACTTGGGCCTCATTCATGGTCTTACTAGCATAGTAGACCGGATGGAAGATCTTGTTGATACGTTGCCCCAATACCGGTCCAACCGCCACATCGCTTGCATCACACATGAGATCAAAAGGTAATCTCCAATTCGGTGCGGTGATAATAGGAGTAGTAGTCAACTTATACTTGAGCAATTCGAATGCCTTCGTACAATCTTCATTGAAATGGAACTTGGCATCCTTTTCCAAAAGTTTGAACACGGGTTTTACCACCTTAGAAAAATCCTTGATGAATTGGCGATAGAACCTGAATGACCTAAAAAGCTCCTCACTCCCTTCACGGATGTAGGGGGAGGGAGTTTGGAGATGACTTCAACTTTGGCTTTATCAACCTCAATTCCATGCTTTGAAATCTTGTGACCGAGGACAATGCCTTCCTCGACCATGAAGTGACATTTCTCCCAATTCAAAAGCAAGCTAGTTTCCTCACATATAGCCAATACCTTTTCCAAGTTGTCCAAGCACTCTTCAAAAGAATTACCAACCACGGAAAAATCATCCATGAAAACCTCAAGAAAGTCCTCCACCTTATCGGTGAAGATAACCATCATACACCATTGAAAAGTCGCTGGTGCATTGCACAACCCAAATAGCATCCGCGAGAATGCGAAAGTACCATAGGGACAAGTGAAAGTGGTCTTCTCTTGGTCCTCAGGAGCAATAAGAATCTGGTTGTAGCCAGAGTATCCATCAAGGAAGCAATAAAAAGCACGAACGGCCAACCTATCCAACATTTGATCAAGAAATGGAAGCGAAAAATGATCTTTCCGAGTGACTTTGTTGAGCTTCCTATAGTCCATGTACACTCTCCACTTGGTGACAGTTCTTGTGGGGATTAATTCATTTTTGTCATTTGATATCACATTCATGTTCCTTTTCTTTGGGACAAATTGCACCGGAGAGGTCCACGAGCTATCAAAAATGGGGTGAACAACCCCGACATCCAACCACTTGATGATATCTTTCTTTACTACGTCTTGCATTGCTTCATTCAATCTTCTTTGATGTTCCACGGAGGGTTTGGAATTTTCCTCCAAAATAATCTTGTGCATGCAAAAGGCGGGGCTTATACCCTGAATATCCACCAATGTCCAACCTATAACTTTCTTCCTCTTTTGTAGCACCGCCAAAGTAGTATCTACCTGCACGTTAGTCAAGCGAGAGGAAAGAATAATAGATAAAGTGGAACAAGGGCCAAGAAATTCATACCTGAGATGTGAAGGCAAAAGACTTTAACTCCAAGGTGGGAGGCTCCTCGATTGAGGGCTTTATTGGAGGAGTCTTCTGGTTCTCAAGATCTAAGGACAATTTTTGGGGCTCGTAAGTGTATGACCCCATTCCTTGTAAAGCACTGACACATTCCACAAAGCCTTCCTTCTTATCATCATCATGATTGAGCAACACATCTTCCAAGGTATCCTCAACATTCATCACATCACTGGTGTCATCAACAATTACTTCGGTCACTAGATCCCGGAATGAAAAAACTTCGTTGCTATTTGGTTGCCTCATCGTTTTGCACACATGGAAAACCACTTTTTCATCACCCACCCATAAGGTGAGCTCACTGGCTTCCACAAAAACTAGATCCTTCCCCGTAGCAAGGAAAGGTCTACCCAAGATAATAAGTACCTCGTAGTCAACCTTACAATCAAGGATCACAGTGTCCGGTGGAAGGATGAACTTATCAACCCGAACTAGCACATCATCAATAATCCCCAATGGCCTCTTCATAGTTTGATCCGCCATTTGTAGCCTGTCGATGTGGGTCTTAGTTTCCCAATTCCCAATGTTTTGAACATAGATTAGGGCATCAAGTTGAAACTTGCCCCCAAAGCACATAAAGCTTTGGCGAAGTCGGCGCTCCCAATAGTGCAAGGGATTGTGAAGGCGCCGGGATCTTCCAATTTCGGAGCCATTGAGTGCACAATAGCACTCACTTTATGTGTTATTTTGATCATTTAACAATTCATTGATCTCTTCTTTGTTACCAAATCCTTCATGAACTTGGCCATATCCCGACATTTGTTCTAAGGCTTCAACCAATGATGCATTTATGGACAAACTCTTCATCATATCAATAAATTTCTTGAATTGGTTCTCACTGTTTTGCTTTACGAGTCTTTGAGGGTATGGAGGAGGAGGCCTTGGCAATGGTGCTTTGGCCTTTTTCACTACCGGTTCCAGTATGTCAATCGCGTGTTCCCTAGACAGGTTCACTTCTTCTTGTGTCTCCTCCACACTTTCATCAATGTCAACTCTCACCTCTTCATTAGCTTGAACCTCATTTCTTGGCGTGTCATCTTCTTGAACCAACACATCATCATCCACAACTTTTCTTTGGTTTGAGGCACTTGCCTCCCTACCTTTTCCACTCCGCGTGGTTACGGCCATTGCATGTACCGTATTGTTCCCACCCTCTGGGTTCACCACCGTATTACTAGGTAGTGCCCCCTTAGGGAGAGTGTTTAAAGCTTGAGAGAGTTGGCCAAGTTGAATCTCCAAATTGCGGATAGAAGTGTTGTGGGGGGATAATTGAGCATCGAAGTAGGCAGTTTTCTCCATCATTTGCTTGAACATATTTTCAATCCGTCCCATTTCACTATTGGAAAAACTAGAACCTTGTGACGGATATGAAGGCGGGTTTCTTGGTTGTTGATACATCAGGGGCCTTTGAAAGCCCGACCTCCGATTACCTTGATTATTATTGTTCCAACCCCCTTGATTGTTGTTGCCTCCCCGATTGCTTTGATTGTTGCCACCCCAATTGCCTTGATGATTGTTATTTCCCCAATTACCTTGATTACCTTGATGATTCCAGTTGCCTTGATTATTGTTGTTTCCCCAATTGTCTTGTTGTTGCCACCACTCCAATTGCCTTGGTGGATTTGGTTGTTCCAATTTCCTTTATTTCCTTGTAATCTCCATTATTGTTGAATTTGTCCTTGAGCATTATTTATTTGACCTTGATAATTGTAGACATATTGCACTTCTTCTTCTTGCTCATTATATGAATCACCTTGGTCATACCCACTATCATCTTGCTCAAATTGATCCCGACGGTTTTGTACTTGTTGACCTATTTGCCGTCTCTTATTCATCATCATATTCACACCTTCCATAGCATTCACTTGTTTCGGCCTTTGAACTTGTTGAAGCAGAGCCTTGGCCAATTGGTTCATTGTGGTTGTCAACTCGGCAATAGCCTGCCCATGATCATGTAGCTCCTTGTGTAGGTGAATGACATTTGGGTCACCTTGAGGAACATTGGCCCCACTTTGCCACGCCGACGAAGTATCCTCCATCTCATCCAAAATTTCACAATCTTCGGCATAAGGCGTGTTCATGAAGTTCCCACCGGTGAGTTGATTTACCACACATTGATTTGTTGTCTTGATCCCCCTGTAGAAGGTTTTTTGGATCATGGCCTCGGTCATATCATTATTCGGGCACTCTTTAACCATGGTACGATATCTTTCCCAAATCTCGTGCAATGGCTCATTGGTCTCTTGCTTGAACGCTAGAATTTCATCCCGTAGTGTAGCCATGTTCCCCAGAGAGAAGAATTTGGCAGTGAACTTTTAGACCAACTCATCCCAAGTATGGATGGAATGATCGGGTAATCTCTCTAACCAATCTAATGCATTTCCCCATAGAGAAAAGGGAAATAGCCTCAAGCAAAGTGCATCATCGGAACCATTTGTTTGCTTGCTCCCCCAACAAGTATCGACGAACCCCTTGAGATGCTTGTAAGCATTTTGTCTTGGAGCCCCGGTGAAGAAACCCTATTGCTCAAGTAGTGTAAGCATCACGTTGGTGATTTGAAAGTTTCCCGCCCTAATACGGCGCGGGACTATAGCACTAGCATAACCCTCGTTCGGCAACACCCGGTGCGCTGCCGCTCTTGGTGGAGGTGGGGGAGGGATGGTAACATTATCATGAGGCGGTCAACCTCGCCTATTTACTTGAGGTTCAAGATGAATCTCATCTCCTTGATCATCGTCCACTTCCTCCCCTAATGGAAAATTCCCGATGGGCTCGTTGTTGAGAGCCATTTTCATACCTATAAGCAATTAAAAAACAAAATTAGTGACTCGGAAGGAAAGAAAGACAAAGCACACAAAAACCTAGATATATAGCTAAATCTGCTTAACTCCCTAACAACGGCGCCAAAAATTGATCTCACCCAAACTCACACCACAAATAGGTAGTGAGGCGGTCGATGCAATGATTAAAACCCAACGGAGGTCGGGATCGAATCCACAGGGAGTTAGAATATGGAAGAGGTATATATTTAGTTTAATTGTATGATGTGTCCTAAATTACTCTTCCACATTCTTGTTTGTTGTTTCTTTCTACTTATATTGATTATGCTAAAGTTTGCAAATGAAAAGCTAAGAGACAATATTTTTGGTTTTGTTATTTTTCAAGTTGATAAAAGGTCTAGGGTCGTGACTTCCACCTAGGTGGTTACCTAATGGGTTGTAAACTCCAGGGCAAGTTTGATTGGTTGGGGTTCTAATATAGCAATCACACTCGATTACTCTCTCTATACCTCTCGCTAGTTTGAGTGATTTTTCCCAATTTGGCTTTCTCAAGTCCAAATGGGTATTGCACAAAACAAGTGATAAATGCTCAAGTCGGGTCTTACTATCTCTAGGTTCAACCTTTTCATTGGGGCTATCATTTTCTTGAGTTCACCCCAATTTCTTATTAGCCAAGTTTTCCTAGACTTAGTCTCTCTTTCTCAAGTAGAGACTAAGTCAATTAGACATGAATCAATATTTTCAACCATTAATTCTTGAATTCAAGCAAGAACTAGGCTAAATATTACTAACCCAATCACAAACAAGCCCTAAATCAAACACCCATTAAGTACCCACACTAGGGTTGGGTCACAACCCTAGCTAAAAATTTAGCTACTCATGAAAACTGTAGAAATTAAGGTAGAATCCATAAATAGATGATTATAGAAAGAACATATAATGTTTGGAAGTTAATCTAGTACAAAATTACTCAAAACAGTAAAGAAAACGGCTCAGGTGCTCTCCCAAAATAAAACTTAACCTAAAAATGACAAAAATTTCTATTTATACTACGCTAACAATATCAGAGAAAAATTCCCATGCGAAGTTTGTGCGACCGCATAACTCTGAGTGCGGTCCGCACACTGAGCTTGACTGGTTAACTAGGCCTTCTGCGGTCGCATAAAAGTGGGATGTGTCCGCACTTCATCTACTTGTGTGGACCGCACATTTTTGAATGCGGCGGCACACTTGAGATTGGGCTGGGACTGGACCTCCTTCTGCGGACCGCACATTTGTGAGTGCGGCCCCACTTTGGCTTCTCCGTACGCACAATAAACGTGCGGTCCACACAACTTCAATTCAAGGCTCTTTGATTTTGATTGTTTGCGGGCCGCTTATAATGAGTGAGACCGCACTTATAGTCATGCGGCCGCACAATAATGGTGCGGTCCTCATATTATCAGTTTCCCAATTTTCCAACTCTCTAAATCTCTATTCTGCGGCCGTACCAAAATTATGCGGTCCGCATACTCTGAAGCTTAATCTGACAGGCTTCTTCCTTGTTTGCAGCCGCACACAGTATTGTGTGGTCCGCAATGTAAGCATTTTTGCCCCGTTTTGGTCCTTGTTAATTTTGACTCCTTTTTGAGTTGATTTTTATTCTTTGGCTCGTTTCCCAATATTCCTGCAAGAAAGCTCATTTCATTAGTTCCCGGGAATACCTTTAAGCATTTTTGAGCTGACATACAAGTAAAAGAAAGCAAATAAGCAGTCAAAGTCCCTACTTATCAATAGCGTTAGCCGCCGTGTATGGCCTTCAAATCCATCAGATGGATGTAAAGACAACCTTCTTAAATGGAGATTTGGAGGAAGAAATCTATATGGAACAACCTGAATGGATTGTAGTTCCCGGAAAAGAAAAGAAGGTGTTTCAACTTGTTAAGTCACTTTACAGACTAAAACAAGCACCAAAACAATGGCATGCAAAATTTGACTAAACAATGTTGTCAAATGGTTTCAAGATCAATGAGTGTGACAGATGTGTTTACATTAAGAATAATCCAAATCAAATAGTCATTATTTGTTTATATATGGATGATATGTTGATAATGAGTAACGACATTGCTAACATAAATGCTACTAAGCGCATGCTTACTAGTAAATTTTGATATGATCCTTCAGACTCCTCAAGGTCTAGCTTTGTCTCAATCTCATTATATTAAAACGGTACTTGAAAAGTTCAAATATTTGGAATTTAAAGAAGCAAAAACGCCAATTGATTTAAACCATACTCTTGTAAAGAATAAAGGTCAAAGCACGTCTCAATTGGAATATGCTCGAGTGTTGGGAAGTTTGATGTACATTAAGAATTGTACACAACCTGATATAGCTTGTGTGATAAGTAAGCTTAGTCGATACACAAGTAATCCCAACCAAGCTCATTGGATATCAATAAAATGAGTTTTGGGATATTTTAAATATACCCAAGACTATGCATTGCATTACAATCATTATCCCGCAGTTATTGAGGGATATAGTGATTCAAATTAGATCACCGGATTAACGGAATCAAAATCCACAAGTGGATACGTTTTTACCATTGGTGGAGGAGCAGTGTCTTGGAAGTCATCCAAACAAACATGCATCGCCCGCTCTACAATGGAGTCTGAGTTTATAGCTTTAGACAAGGCCGGTGAAGAAGCTGAATGGCTCCGAAATTTCTTAGAAGACATTCCATGTTGGCCCAAACCTTTGGCACCTGTGTGCATACATTGCGACAGTCAAGCATCAATAGGAAGGGTTGGGAGCATTATGTATAACGGGAAATCTCGTCACATCGACGAAGGCATAATACTGTTAGACAACTACTCTATAGTGGAATTACCACAATTGACTATGTAAAGTCAAAAGATAATGTACCGAATCCGCTTACAAAAGGCGTAAAGGCAGTTGAGAAGTCATCATAGGAATGGGACTATGGCCGAGGACAAGTNGACATAAAACCGTTAGGCAATTACTCTCTAGAGGAATTATCACGATTGACTATGTAAAGTCAAGTGATAATGTGTCGGATCCACTTACAAAAGGCCTAACTAGAGATGTAGTTGAGAAATCATCAAGGGGAATGGGACTATGGCCTAGAACAAGTCATAGTGGCGGTAACTCTACCTAGAAGACTGGAGATCCCAAGATCTAGGTTCAAGGAGATCAAACAAAGTCATTAGTGACGGTTCAACATTGCCAAATAAAATTTTGGTCCATTCTCATGATGAAGACAATGTTCAGTACCAAGGATAAAGCGTTAGGGATTTTTAATAGTTTCTAAGTTTGATACGGGGTATATCATATAGTGTATCTACGGGATAACACGTTTAGGAATCACCTATGTAAGTGTGAAGATTAGGTCGCTTCAAGGAGAATGTTGTAAGGCCAGTTCTCTACGCACTTATGAAACCAGGCGGTGTTCATGGCTGAAACGAACACAACCTAAAGACGGTTAAGGGTTGATTGTGTGACATATGGTTGTCAAGGTATACACCAAAGTTCGACGGTTCAAAGATATCAAATCTACCGATTGACCGAGTATATCCGACATAAGTTCACTACGGAAAGTTCAAAGGGAAACCTACTTATCCAGATACGATTAATCCTTAATTGCGAATCACACAGTTTTTTCATGCATGTTTGTTTCGGATAGCCATTCCCCATTCACGTGGGGGATGGTTGGCTTTTGTTAGTAATAACAAACGAAGTGTAAATGGAAAAAGGTGAGAAAAGTAATGGAGGGAAGTGAAAATTTGAATTAGTTCACTTTACTAATGCACTTTGTCCCTCATTGGAAGAAGGAAAGAAAATCTTTGTGCTTATATAGAGAAGCACATCTTCTAGCTCTTAAAGAGTTAAGAAGAAGTGGTGCCTCGCGTCGTCGTCGTCGCTCGGCTCGACTTCGGCTTCGGATTTGGTCAATTGATATGATTGATTGATAATGTTTTGGACCAAATTTATTTTCATTTTCCATCATTTAATATTGTTGGCTATAAATAAAGAGGCTTAGCCTCATTTTCCACGATTTGCTCCGCCATTTGAGTTCGCCGAAATTCTGTGATTTGAAGTGCCGCTATCACAGAATAGTTATTTCATTCTATCCTGGTAGGAATTAATCCGAAACCTTGGGAACCGTGAGGGAATTAAACTCCTTAACGAAACACAAGAAATTTATGGGCTCGAAATTTTTCTGTTTTATTTTCTTAAACTTATGTTTGTTGATTTATTGGTTTTGAATACATTATGGTAACATATTTTTCATCGTTAAAACTAATAATTAACTAACTTTGAAATAAAGTGATTGGTTGTCTGGTATTCCCTTTGATTTGGACGTGATGAGACAATAAATCCAGGCACGAGATTCATCATTATTTTATTTGTTTGTCATTGTGTTATAATAATGATGTTCGATCTAAAAGTTCTATTCCAGTAGAAGAAATCAATTGCTGAAACAATGAAGAATTGTAGCAGCTGTAATAGCAGTTGAATTTATTGGATTACTTAGAGCCCCTTTGGACACAATTTTTTTTTCCTTTTCTCAAAAAAAAAAAAAATCAGCATTTGTTCATAAAATTTTCAATTTTAACTTGAAGATGTATTTTTGAATTTTTTGAAAATTTAAATAACACCAAAAAATTATTTTTCAAAATTTTCACTCAAAACACTCACAAAACTTCAAAAACAACTCAAACTGAATTTTATGTCCAAACACAACTCTAAAATTCAAATACCATTTTTACTTAAAAAAAATTTCACCATTTATTGGAATTTTACAATTCTTATGTCCAAACGCCTACTTAATTTTTCGACAATATAATTGTCTGTGACACTGAATTGAATCACAAGCATCTCTATGCGAGTCTGTATAATCACAACTGTTTGACCGGGTCATATTGTGCACTATTAATGTGTACTAAATTATATGTATACCAATCCGTAAAATTGTTTTACACTATTCGATCGCCTAAATTATACAACGCCTAATTCTTTCAAGATCCAGGATTTCAATTTGCATAGGATGAAAACCAAGTGATGCTTGCAAGAGAAGAAGATATGTCAAAATTGACTAAGTTATATAATATAAAACAATAAGGATATAGTAGCACTTTCTCGGGTCCCAAATATATGTCATTCTATTATTATTATTGTTGTTGTTGTTGTTCTTATTAAATAATTAATTGAGACGTTTAAGAGAGTGATAAATGACAGTTCTGATAAATATTCTAGTGATTAAGGTTATTAAATATTTTTCTTAAGTAATGAGTAATAACTACTATAACTTTGAGGATGGTAAGACCGCAGTAAATTTGATACTTATTACAATAGAAATTACTTATAACTGACATGACATTCAAATTCCAAATTTACAAAATTTTAGCAGAAGTTTCGTAAGGTAGATGAATAAACAAATAATGTATGAAACATTGGACTACTTATTTCCACCAAACCATCATGAAAATTTCCCTCCTACTACGACAACCAAATTTTCAATTATATTTAACGACCTTTGACATTGTGCTAATTATTCGTGTAGTCTTACATCTTGATGTTGTAAGCAAATAATTCAGAAAATATTATTTCCTGCAGATTTGGTAGCATTGTTTACTTAATAAAAGTCTTTGTCGTCCAAGACATTTGTACGTAGACTTTCTCTAACCTAATAAAGTTTTCAACTCTCATGCTCTTACTAATTAATTTAAAATGATGATTCATGTACTTTTAATTTTAACTTTGGTACTAATTATTCCTTTTTTAAGTTCTTTCATATAGATGTTGACTTGTCAAAGTATTTGCCAAATCATAAATTTCTCAAACTTAGAACATCATTATAGTGGAGTCTATTACTCAAATGGTCACTCAACATCTCAAATTATCTTCTAAAGTCATTTTACTTTTGTTTGTAACAACAAAGTCACTGAACTATATCTATTGCACTCAGAAGGTCACTCAATTAGATCTTCCAAATTTTGGGTTGTCAAATACCTATTTTACCTTCTAAATTGTAAATATTTATCTTTTTTTTTTTTAACTTTTTAATATTATAATTTCCCCCTTTTTAATTTATATATGGACTTGCCTAAAGAATCAATAAATATTATTTATAAATTAAAAAAAATAAAAGGGATTTAAGCATCTATAATGCTGGAATAATAAATAATAAGCATAGTAAAAAAAACTAATTAGAATAATTTGTTCGTAATTATTCAAAATTTTATTTACACAATTCAGAATAAAGAAAATAAAGGTTGTAAAATATATATTCCATGCACGTAAAAAATAATTATTAAACAAAAGTATTTTTATAATATACATTATATATTCTTGAAAATTATGCTCAATTATATTATATATATTCCATGCATGACTTGACATAGCATATTTTAACCTATACAGATAGTCCCCCTACTTTCCGTGACATAACTTTGTGTCGTCGAAAAGTTGGTAGAAACATAATTATATAATTGAGCATAATTTTCAAAATATATAATGTATTTATAAAAATACCTTGTTTAAATAATTATTTTTATATTACTTGCATGGAATATATATTTACAATATTTATTTTCTTTTCTTCTGAATTGTGTAAATAAATATTTGAATTTTTGTTGTTAATACTGAAATTATTATTACTAACAAATTATTCTAATTTTTTTTACTATGATCATTATTTTGTTATTCTAGCATTATATATACTTAATTAATTTTTATTTTTTAATTTATAGATAATATTTATTTATTCTATAGGTAAGTTCATAATATAATTTAAATGGGAAAATCATAATATTAAAAAGTTAAAAAAAGAAGATAAATGTTATAATTTAGAGGGTAAAATAGGTATGTGATAATCCAAACTTTGAAAAATCTAGTTGAGTGACCTTCTGAGTGTAATAGGCATAGTTTAGTGACTTTGTTGTTACAAACGAAAGTAAAATGACTTTAGGAGATAATTTGGGATAGTTGAGTGACCATCTGAGTAATGGAGTCCATTATAGTGTTATTTAGCTTTATTCAATTCTTTTTACTGATGAAATGTTCCGTTAATATACTATTTGAATTTTCTTTTGAGACTTTCTGTTCCTCTGACCTTTGGTTTTTAATGTTCATGTGCTACATTTGAGGATCATTTATTTGATAGTACTTTAACTAGATGATATTAAAACCAAAATTAATGCAATAATATCAATTTTCCTTTCTTACGTAATAAACTTTATAAACTGCAACACTGCAAACTTGAAATCATGAAGGCGAACAATTATTAAATTTTGAAGCACGTATGTACAACAACTAAATTATATACCTGATGAAGTATGTACTAGAGGCCGTATATTCTTCATTTATTGCGTTTCAGTCCATCAAGAACCAACCCCAATATAAAATAATAATTCTTTTCAGTTAATTCATTAAATGATAAAAGAATAACATGTTCAAAAGAAATAAAAATCATGAACAAGTGCTGTGAATTGCTATAGAGCTTCTCAAAGCCCACCCAAGCCAAGAAAATCCTTAACCTCTCTCTCTCCTCAACAAACAAAGGCTATAAAATCTCTTGTACATATTTGTTTTTTTTTGTTTCCCATCTAGTGTTTATCCCCATTGAGGTCATCTGAACTAATACTTTCGGTACGGAATATAAATTTAAATGTAAAAATTCACTAGAACTGCAACAAATATTTGAAATGAATCCATAATATAATGGGTTCAATACTAAAAATCTTAAAGATTGAATCGATAAAGTTTAAATTCTGAATCCGCCACTATTGATTTTTCAACCTATATGTTACTTGTGAGTCAATAATCAATGCCCTCTAAGGCATTAGGCCAAAAAAGAAAGAAAAGAAAGAAAAAGGAGATAAATATATTATTAGAAAGTGTATACTCACGTAATACTGTTATTATTTATGGATTGATTTTCTTCATGGCCGAAGCTGTTTGAGGTTGATACCATTATGCCTTTGGGAAGGAGCAGAAGGTGGAATTGGAACCCCTTTTGGCAAAGACTCTGAGAATTGAGATTTATTAATATGCAAATTAGGCTTAACTTTGAGAAATTGTGTGTGCGTTGCAGCATAAGCCTCGCCAACGATCAGAAGAAGCAAAACAACGAATAGTAGTATTCTCCTTATTTTCCCCATCTAGCTTGTATGTTGTAGTTATGGTGAGAATATAATGTTTTTTTTTGTTGGAAGAAGAAGAGAGGAGTTGTGTCCGATTGTGGAGAGCCAAATAGAAAAGAGGTGATGTATGTTTGCTCGGGGTTTCTATACACTATATTAGTACGCGGAAATATCTTGTTTGGTTATATATAGGTCTGCTTTGTGTTTCTTTTAGAAATTCTACTCCTAAGAAGAAAATGGGGTGGGATAGAGTACTACCAATTAAAACAGGGATTAGCGACGGATAAATTTTGTAGCTAAGCACTGAGTATTTTTAGTTTAAGCGATTTGGTTGTAACAGTCCAGTCTGCTAGTGATATTGTCTGCTCTCGGCCTCGGTGTTAGCATAAACTTTAGTTGAATACCAGGATCTTGAACATGATAATCTTACACAAACCGTTAGAGAAAACATACCTGAAGCGGAAGCCATGATCGTGAAGCGGAAGCGTTAATTGAAATTGGTTTCTCGCCCCTTGCCCTAGCTTTCGTTACCGCCGACTTTAGTGATGGGAGAAAGAAAGAAAAATACGGTAACCCTAATGGGTGCGGAGAGGACCAATTTATAGAGGTTCTCACTTAATCCGGTACGTCCATCAAGTAATCGATCGGACGAATGAGATTTGTTAATTAAATATTAATTATGGGCCTTAAACCTATTGGGCCACAAGTAAATTAACGTAAGAAAACTTACATTCTCCCACTTGGCCCAATAATCACATAATATTAATATTTAATCATATAAACATTAGTCGCGCATAAACAAATCTCTTCTATAATGTCCATCATAAACACCATAATACGATAAACTACTAAATGTGAGTTATGGCGGTTATATATAATTTGTCTACATACTCTCTTCCATATACTACAACATTAGCAACTCATCGTACCAGGTCCATAAGCTATAAATATTATGGTCCACAATAATGTCTCATTGAGACTTATCCCGTAACATCTCAAAACAATAATGTGTACACCATTATGAGAAACAAGAAAGCACTAATGTATATCAGAAATACATAAATGAGCTCAGAGTGTCAAAACATCATAAGTACATCAGTCATAAATACAGCCAAGACCCATTTTATGTACATGTTCTTTAAATATCTTTGGCTGTAAACCTTTCGTTAACGGATCTGCAATCATGAGATCTGTTCTAATATGCTCAAGTGACACTCTTTGTTTCTGAACTTCCTCCTTGACGGTAAAGTACTTTAATTCCATATGCTTGGCACCTTTGGAGTACTTATCGTTCTTGGAGAAGAATACTGCTGCAGAATTATCACAGTAATTTTCAATGGCTTGGTAATGGTGTCGACAACCCCAAGTCCTGAAATAAAGTTTCGCAGCCATAATGCATGAATTGTGGCTTCAAAACATGCCACAAACTCTGCTTCCATCGTGGATGTAGTAATGACAGACTATTTGGAACTCTTCCATGATATTGCTCCTTCAGCTAATTGGAACAAATAACCAAACGTAGACTTTCTAGTGTCAATACATCCAGCGAAATCTGAATCTGATTATCCAACAACCTCCAAATGCTTGGATCTCCTATACATGAGCATGTAATTCTTCGTTCCTTTCAGGTACCTCAAAACTTTCTTTGCAGCTTTCCAGCAATCAATTCCGGGGTTACTCTGATATCTTCCTAGCATTCCGACCGCAAAACTAATATCTGGTCTTGTGCAAGTCTGAGCATACATCAGACTACCAACAATAGAAGAGTAAGGAATTGATTCCATTTCTTTTCATTCTACATCATTCTTAGGGCATTGCATGAGACTAAATTTGTCCCCTTTTTGAATTGGGACAATTCCTGCTGAACAATTGTTCATGTTAAATCTCTCTAGAACTCTTTCGATATAGCCTTTCTGGGACAATCCCAATAATCCTTGTGATCTATCACGGAATATTTCTATTCCTATCACATAGGATGCCTCACACATATCTTTCATTTCAAAATTCTTAGAGAGAAAATCTTTAGTCTCACGCAATATGCCTAAATCATTAGCAGCAAGTAAAATGTCATCAACATATAGGACTAAAAATATAAACTTGATCCCACTGATCTTTTGGTATATACACCGATCAACGGTAATTTTCACAAATCCAAAAGATGTTATGGTATTATTAAACTTTATATACCATTGTCGTGAGGCTTGTTTAAGTCCATATATTGACTTCTTCAGTATACACACCATTTAACCTTTTCCTTTAGTTTCTAAACCCTCTAGTTGGTTCATATAAACTTCCTCCTCGAGATCTCCATGAAGAAAGGCAGTTTTCACATCCATTTAATGTAACTCTAAATCATAATGAGCCACCAATGCCATAATAATTCTTAATAAGTCTTTCTTTGAGACCGGTGAAAAGGTCTCTTTGTAATCATGCCTCCTTTCTGAGTATAACCCTTGGCAACAAGTCTGGCTTTATATCGTTCAATATTGCCATTTGAATCGCGTTTGATCTTAAAGACCCATCTACACCCGATTCTTTTAGAACTTTCTGGCAATTCAACGAGATCCCAGACTTTATTGTATTCCATGGATTTTAGCTCTTCCTTCATGGCATCAATCCATTTGTCAGACTCAATACTTTCTATGGCTTGTGAAAATGAAATCGGATCCTTATTAAGACTAATGCAAAATCTGACTCTTGCAAATAAACCACGTAATCATCCAAAATAGCCGATTTTCTAACTCTCTGAGATTTTCTTAATGGCATTTCTTGTGGTTCATTTGGGTCAGAAATTTGTGAGTTTGTTTCTTCATGAAGTGTTTCATCCAAATGTTGCTCGGTGTTGTCAAAGTGTTCTTCAACAACTGGAGCAATATTTGGTATTTTTGTGAAAGTAGGCACATTCATGGGTAATAAAATATTGACCCTCACCTCTTTTATTTTCACACTTTGCTTTTCAACACTCCTACTAACTTCAACATTCTCAATGAATCTTGCATTACCGGTTTCAACAATTCTCGAACTATGGTTTGGACAGTAAAACACATACCCTTTAGATTTCTCTGGGTAACCAATAAAGTAAACACTTACTGTTCGAGAATCTAATTTCTTTTCTTGTGGATTATAAACTCTAGCTTCTGCTGGGCAACCCCAAACATGCAGGTGCCTTAAACTAGGTTTCCTTCCTGTCCACAGTTCAAAAAGGGTCTTTGGAACTACCTTACTAGGAACCCTGTTTAATAAATATACAGCGGTTTTAAGAGCATACATCCACAATGATTTGGGTAATGAGGAATTACTCATCATACTCCTAACCATAAGATTACACCTTTCTGCAACACCATTTTGTTGAGGTGTTCCTGGCATAGTATACTGTGCACATATGCCGCGCTCCTCGAGGAACTTTGCAAATGGACCTGGACATTGTCCTGATTCGTTATATTTACCATAATATTCACCACCTCTATCTGACCTAATAATTTTCACCTTTTTATCTAATTGCCTTTCAACCTCATTAACAAACACCTTGAGAGCATCTACTGCTTGAGATTTTCTTTCTGCAAATAGATATATCCATAACGTGAAAAATCATCGATAAAGGTAATAAAATATTTCTCTCCACCAAAATATGGAACATCGAAGTGTCCACAAATATCAGTGTGTATAATTTCAAGAAGTTGGGTGCTTCTTGTGACACCTTTCTTACTATGCTTTGTTTGCTTTCCCTTAATGCAATCCAAGCATATAGTAAGATCAATAAAATTTAGATTCGGAAGAATCTCATTCTTTACTAATCTTTCTAACCTTTCTTTGGATATATGACCCAAACGTCTATGCCACAAGTAAGCAGAACTTTCATCTAGTGAACTACGTTTAATTCCAACATTATGTTGAACATTAAGAAGGGATTCAGAAAAACCAATATCGAGTTTCAATTTATATAAACCATCACTAAGAAAACAAGAACCATAAAAGATAGCATTCTTATATAAATTAAAACATCAATTTCCAAACTTTAAATCAAATCCAGAAACATCAAGTCTTGAAAGAGAAATCAAATTCCTAGAAACTGAAGGTACATAAAGAGTCTGTAATAGATCATGGTGACGTCCAGTCTCCATGATCAAACGATAAGTCCCTATTCCTTCAATTGGAGCCTTCACATGATTTTCCATGAACAAGAAATCCTTATTTGGATTTGTAGTTTGGATCATAAGGAATCCCTGCAACGTAGTAGATACATGAGCAGTTGCACCATAATCAAGCACCAAGTATTATTAGGAACTTCTACTAAATTTGATTCGAAACATACCAAAGCACTAATAGTACCTTTCTTTTTTAACCAAGCTTTACGTTTCAGGAAATCTTTCTGATAGTGTCCTTCCTTGTTACAGAAACGACACGTATCTGCCTTGTGTTCATTGTTAGCATCCTGTGGAGCTTTAGCAGGTGCTTTCTTCTTCTTGAACTTGTTGGCCTTCACTTTAAGTCTTTTACCAGCTCCGTGACCCATGAGGTTAATTGAATGACTCCCTTGTTTCTTAAGTCTCGACTCCTCCTGAGTAAGCATACTGGACAATTCACTAACATTCCACTTATCCTTAATAGTGTTATAGTTAATTTGAAAAGGTCCATACTTAGGAGGCAACGAGTTCAGAATAAACTGAACCAAGAAGGATTCATCCACTTTCATCCCCAAGGTCTGAAGTCTTGCTGCAATGTTAGTCATCTCGATGATATGGTTTTGCATACTACGCGACCCATCAAACTTCATGGTCGTGAGTTCAGCCATTAGTGTACCAGCGAGAGACTTATCTGCAGAACGAAAACGTTCTTCCACAAACATCAGGTATTCCCTGGCACTTTCTGCTTGTGGAATAGTACTCTTAATGTTGTTGACAATATTCATTCGCATAAACATAAGGCTTAGCATGTTAGAGCGTTCCTATGCTTTATGGAAAGACTTCTCATCCGCACTGCTCGAATCAGTAATGGCAGCGGGCTTATCATTCAGCAGAGCCAAGTCAAGATCCATCACACCTAAGTGGAACTGAACTTGTTCACGCCATTCAGAGAAGTTCAATCCGTTGAACACGATAACAGACGAAGCATGCGAATGAAAAGGAATAGCTGCAAAATAGATAATACATACTCACAAATCAATATGGATTCAACAAAACAGTTAAAGCATATCACTTTCTCATTTGGGTAAATACTACGACACACTATCATAATTTAAATGTCATTTAATCTTTAATAGGTAATTAAATATTTTTTAATCAAACATATATGCGCCATCTTTGGACAAACAATATATATTTGACTAAGAATATTAAATTTACCTCATCATATTCACTATTCATAGAATAATTGATTCACCTTTGGGTAAATCCTTAAGTTCTAGTTATAGTGAAAATTAATTTATCCACTATTTTTAATTATAGACATTTCATTAATTTCATGGATAAACTATAATTTTATGTACGCATAATATTTTCATAAATAAACTAGTTTGGCCACTTTGGTGACTAACAAACTATACAACTTAAGTGCACACAAAATAGAGATCATAAGATTTTATGCATGTGAATACTTTAAACAATCTAGTTTGGTCACTTTGATGACTAACAAACTATATACACATTAATCACACTCATAAAATAAACGATAAATAGCTTTATCAACTAATAGTCCAAAACAAATTACTTTATTGCCCAAGAAAATTTATTTTGTTGTACTGGACAGATCTAGTGTAGCACTTCATCATTAATACGTAACTGGTTTCAAGCTAAAGAGAACAAAGTAAAAATAAACAAAACTACAGTGAACTTGAACAGAATAAGGACATTAGGGCATCGTTAATATTACGTCTGTTACATTATATTCTCTCACATAATAATAATCTCAATTTCTATTCAAGTACAGAGAAACAACTAAATTGTTTCTCTCGGTATGTTATTGATGAAAACGTGGACAAGTGAAGTGAGATTTTTTTATGTGAAAATTTTCTACTGCAAGACTTTAATTCAAATCTAAAAAATTTCAAAATCAGATGGCCTCCAAATAATCCTTGTAGGTAGTACGTTCTAATTCCAAATCTCAAGTTGATGTGATTAATAAGTCCCCAAACAATTTTGTTTCTTGATTACTATACGAACAGATTCTTTCGGAGACCAATTTTGTTTTGAAATTAATCTTTAATCGAAGATTATCAGTTCAAATATCTATGCTCTGATATCATATGTTAGCATAAATTTTAGTTGAATACCAAGATCTTGAACATGATAATCTTACACAAAACCGTTAGAGAAAATATACCTGAAGCGGAAGCCATGATCATGAAGCGGAAGCGTTAATTGAAATCGTTTCTCGCCCCTTGCCCTAGCTTTCGTTACCGCCGACTTTAGTAATGAGAGAAAGAAAGAAAAATATGGTAACCCTAATGGGTGGGGAGAGAACCAATTTATAGAGGTTCTCACTTAATCTGATACGTCATCAAGTAACCGATCGGACGGATGAGATTTGTTAACTAAATATTAATTATGGGCCTTAAACCTATTGGGCCACAAATAAATTAACGTAAGAAAACTTACATTAGGCCCTCACTGTTTAAAATGACTAGGGTCTAAGGCTTGTTAACTTATATACCCAACATCTCTCTTGTGTTTTGCCGATGTGAGACTCTGTCCTCGCTGAGGTTTGCCCCACTACATTGGATTCGCCTAAACTCAGCATTAAGGTTTGCCCCGCCTAACTGGAATTTGCCTAAACTCAGGCCCCGCCTAACCGGGATTTGCCTAAACTCAGTTGAACTCTGACCCACCATCGGCAATGCTGACACAAGAGTGACTCTGATACCATCTTTAATAACCCAACCCGCTAGTGATATTGTCCGCTCTGGGTCTAGGCCCTCGTGGGTTTAAAAGGCGTCACTAGGGTCTAAGGCTTGTTAACTTATACTCAACATCTCTCTTGTGTTTTGCCGATGTGGGATTCTGTCTAAAGTCCGGGATGTTACATGGGTGGACTTCTAATTGGATTAATTCTTCAAAAATTTACGGCTAATCCCTTTTAGCAACGGACTAGCGACAAATTATCAAAAGTTTTTGTTAATTACGAGCAATCTAGCAATAAAATAACGAAGAAGTTCGTCGCTAATTTTTTTTTTTTTTTAATTGTAGTTAGTGGAGGTTACTTTTGTGCGAAGTTTATGGGGGAACGGACATAAAAATGGAAAGTCTTGTCTTCATTTCCCTTCCATAAATTTGGTCCAAAATTTGGCCAAATCAATTTGGTCCATCTTTAGTGTCTATTTAATTAAGAAATCCATATGACATTAATATTTTTCCTCCTACTATACTCTAATCCGATAAATGATCTAAATTTTTTTAAAGAAATAAAATGCAGTTTAATCAAATAAAACCGTATCACTAATAGTATTCCATGATTTTCTTAACGAATGTGAGAAAGCTTCTAAGCCGAGGCGCCTGGCAGAATACTTGGCCTCCTGCGCTGAGCTTAAAGGAGGCAAGAAAATGCGATACTCAATTTGGACATATTACTACTACTTCCATTTCCTTATCGATCTATCGTTTGAGTTTTCGAATGCTCATTTAATAGCCATTTGACTAAATTACCATTGTATCTTCTTGAACGGATAACTAATAACTGTACCTATGGGTGAAACTGATTGGCTGCGGATGTTTAAAAAAAAAAGAAAAAAAAAGAACCTAAAAGAATTATGTATGAAGAAGCTTTTCTTTTCATGTATTTTCGATTTTATTTTTCAAGAAATGATCAAGATTGGAAAAAGAAAAGAAAAAGAAAGAGGGAAATGAGAGCATTGAATGCAAGATATTGCAAACAAAGTAGAGAGTCATTGAAACAAGAAGCATTAAATGAAGCAGGGCAAGTACACATGTTTTCTTGGACTAGCAGACTTTGATAAATATGGTGGAGTATCATAAATGGGATTCTTCAGTACTGGCAAAAATTGAAAAAAAAAAAAAAACTAAAGTTTATCTCATTTATAATCCCATATAAAGGTGGATACATGCTTGGTTCTTAATAAAAAAGAAATATTAGGATATATTTATTTTGCACATAAATATTTATTTTAGTAAGATTGTTTTATACACTTTATATATTTTTTTAACAATAAAGAGGTTGTCTGGATAATAAGATCAATTAGTTTATTGTTCTAAACGTCAACGATTACGATAGGTTCGTATGATGTTTTTGAACTTGTACGCATATTTGGTTGGGGTCTAGGATGACCCGAACACGTTTCGCCCGTTACGTGTGAAACTGTGAAATTGAGTTTACAATGAAAATTCTTGAGTTGACGACCAATTCATGTAAATTGATGTTATTTTGATGATTTGAGGTAGCGAGCAAAACTTGTGTACATGTTCGGTTTGGAGCCCGAGGGGCTCGGGTGAGTTTTAGATTGGATTCAGACTATTTTTGGACTTAGAGGACTGCTGGTTTTTGGCTTTTGGTGTCCAGTACTTTGCGATCGCAAAGGGGAAAATTTGGGCCAGGGGCTGGTAAGCTACGCGAACGCGAGGGTTGTATCGCGAACACGAGGGCCTGGGGGAATGCCCTTCGTGACGCGAATATCCTTCCGCGAATGCAACACTTTGGTTGGCTGGGGGAAGACTGGCTTCTTCATGAACGCGACTAATAGATCGCGAATGTGGAGGATTGGCTGGGGAGGCCTTCACGAATGCGAAGCAGGTCACGCGAACGCGTAGGCTTTTTGGCTAGTGCTCTTCGAGCATGCGTTAGGTGCTTCGCGAACGCGAAGAACACTTGACGCCCAATTGTTTAAAAGCTGTAAGTCGGGATTTGGTCACTTTTCACTATATTTGAAAGCTAGAGCTCGACCTAGAGGGGATTTTGAGTAGATTTTCATCCCAACTTCATTGGTTAGTGATTTTTAACTAGTTTTGATGTATTTCCATCATCACCCATTGATTTTAACCTTTAATATATGAATTTCATGGTAGAAATTAGGAATTTTAAAAATTTGAGATTCAGACCTCAAATTGAGGTCGGATTTCGAAATAAATCACATAACCCGACTTAGGGGTGAACGGGTAATCGTATTTGGTTCGAATCTCGGGTTTTGACCAAGCAGTCATAAGGTTGATTTTTGATGACTTTTTCGTATTCATTAAAGATTGAATCTTTTTCACTCGTGGGTAGTTTCAAAAACTTATTTTGAATTATTTGAACTATATTTGGCTAGATTTGATTGGTTTGGAGGCTAACTCTAAAGGAAAGACCGTGGTTGATTGATTGATTTTGTTGCAGAGTGAGGTAAGTGTTGTGGTTAACTTTGACTTGAAGAAATTAAGACTTGTTGGTTTTTTCTTTACATGAATTAAGTGTGGGGATGATGTATATATAAGGTGACGAGTTATATGCATTGTCATTAGGTTAAAGCACGCAGGTGAAAGTCATTTTATTATACTATGTTGTTCCGTTTATTGTGCTTTCTATGACTTAGTTAGATCATTATTTCTATAATTGTTCACCTTCGTATTCATTTTTCATTTTGAAGTTATTGAGATATTGAAAGTTGAGTTTGTTTATCATACCACTATAATTGAAGTGAAATTTGCTCCCACCTTGCATTGGTACTTTGGATTATTGTTGTTGCTTGATGAGGAAGAGTGAAAATCAAGAAGGGTGTTGCCGTGGTTTATTTGCATATTACTATTATTGATTGAGAGATTGTGACGATTAAAGCATAAATAGTGATGTCGTGCACTTGATTGCTTTATTATCATTTATTTTATCATGTGCGGAGGAGAGTAAAGCACGATGGATGATACCGTGCCATTTTATTTATCATAGCATTATCATATGGTGAAAATGAGAGTAAAAGCACGAGGGTGATTCCATGCCATTATATTTATGATATTACATGGTGATGATGAGAGTAAAAGCACGAAGGGTGATGTCGTACCATTGTTAGTTTCATTGCTTTATTTTATTTTTGGATTTGGTGATTTATTCGATTGTATTGTTGTTTATTTCGGAAGAAGACTAATTGGTGATTTTGTACTTGGCGTTCGTATCTTACTTCCGTTTTTACATGTTCCCTCCATGCTATTATTTTAAATGCTCTACTTCTTATTCATGTTGCTTTATGTATATATCTGCACATGATTTTAGTAGGTGTCTTGTCATAGCCTCGTAATTATCTCGTTAGGGTTAGGCTCGACACTTACGGAGTACATTTGGTCGGTTATACTCATGCTATACTTCTGCACTTCTTGGGAAGATTCTGGTGTTGGTCCCAACGGTATGTATCAGTGCTTCTTCTCGTTCCATATCTACAACGGAGACTTGAGGTAGAGTTGCTGGCGTTCGTTGTCCCTGAAGTCCCCCTTTTGTTTCTATCTTTACTGTTTATTTCATTTCAAAAGTTGTGTTTCGTTCAGACCATACTTTGTAGTATTCTAGTTGCTCATGTATTGGTGACTCCAGATTTCTGAGATTAAACTAGACCGTGTTATATTATGGATTTATCTTATGTATTCCAGTTTTACCAATCGTTAATAGTTGTATTACTTTGTTTTAAATTGTTAAAACGGTTAATTTATTATCTAACATTTGCTTTCCTAGCAAGTAGATGTTAGGCGTTATCACGACAATGAAGTTGGGGTTCCAGGTCATGACAATAAGAGAATTCAGGATTTGTCTTAAAAGACTGAACTATTAAGTAATAGAAAAAAACAAGCTCAAATGGAGTGAAAATATAGCATATTCATATAGCCGACCTCAACTATCTGAGCTTGAGGATTTGGAGTGTAATAGTAATTTTAACTATTGTTGACCAAAGTCAAATAACATTAATGTAGATACATTTATAGATTTAGTGAATCCTCAATGGATAAAAATCATGTTCTTTCTCTTGGGTTGCTTCAAGGCCAGAATATCCCTCCACTATGCCTCTAGGAAGGAGCAGAAGGTGGAATTGAGATTCCTTTTGGCAAAGACTCCCAAAATTTGTAAGGAGAGTTATTCTTGAGCAATGGTGTCACCTTGAGAAATTGTGTGTCCTTTTTCATATAAGTGTTTAACCAAAGAATTAGATTTTCTACCAAAACTATTTTAATGTCATGACCCGAATTTTCCACCGTAGGAACCGTGATGGTGCCTAACATTGAACCCATTAGGAAAGCCAACGTCACCGGTTATTTTATCTTATTTCTTTATTTTTACCAATTAGAAAGTGATATACAAGATCAGCGGAAATAAAAGTACGGAAGAAACAGAATCTAACAACTTCATTAAATACCATTTCGAATTTCATAATAACTCCTCCCAGAATTGGTGTTACAATTTCACGGACTGTCTATGAATACTACAAATAAAGGTCTGAATAAAACAAAATACATCTGTCTCAGAAATACATAAAGACAGGAAAGAAATAGGATAGAAGGTGACTCCAAGGCCTGCGGACGCCTGCAAGACTACATCGGGTCTCAAGACTGAACGCAGCAACCTCGATCTAGGGTCCGAAGGTCCAGTACTAGGATCTGCACAAAAAAATGTGAAGAGTGTAGAATCAGTACAACCGAACCCATGTACTGATTAAGTGTCGAACATAACCTCGGAGAAGTAGTAACGAGGCTAGGACACAACACCCATATAAACCTGTGCAGTTTAATCATATACTTAAAACAACAGTAATAACAAGAAATAGGCAACTAAATTCAAAAGAAAGGGGGAAACATGCTGAGGGGAGGAAATATCAAATTATAACAATACCGAATAAAGCAACAACGTAAATATCAGATTTAAAACAATAAATATGATAACACAGAAACAATGCACGACATCACCCTTCGTGCTTTTACTCTCGTCCTCACCATAAAATCAAAAGAATCGACACGGCATCACCCTTCGTGCGTTTACTCTCATCCTAACCATAAATCAATAGAAACGGCACGACATCACCCTTCGTGCTTTTACTCTCGTCCTCACCATAAAATCAAAAGAATCGACACGGCATCACACTTCGTGCGTTTACTCTCATCCTAACCATAAATCAATAGAAACGGCACGACATCACCCTTCGTGCTTTTACTCTCATCCTCACCATAAATCAATAGAAGCGGCGCGACATCACCCTTCATGCTTTTTTTCTCATCCTCACCATAATCAATAGAAATGACACGACATCACTCTTCGTGCTTTTAGATTCATAATATGGTACGACATCACCCTTCGTGCTTTTACACTCTCTCACAATATCATGCACATCACCCTTCGTGCTTTAACACTCTTCCTCACCCAAACAAATCAATCACAACAATCCGATAAGGAAATCAACAATATAAACAATAATTAAACCATAACGTCCCGGCAAGGGAGCCAACAGTAGAATCAATATTATCTCGGCAAGGGAAACATCTATAACCAATACTTAACTTCACGTAAAAATTCTCAACTGGAACCAATACTCAATAACGATCAATACCACGTAATTACCACCAACATGGATGATTATCAAGTGAAACTCAAGTAATGCTTAATGAAAATCACATAAATCACAATATTCGACTCACAGACATGCTTGACACCAACATATAGATACTCGTCACCACACCTATACGTGGAACATGACACTAACACGTAGCAAATAAGACATAATACCTATTCCCTCAAGCTAAGGTTAAACCAAACACTTACTTCGAATTCCACGACCAAACTCAAGCCTCAATTACCGCTTTCCCTTTAGAACTCGCCTCCAATTCACTTGTATCTAGACATAATTAGCTTTAATAATATCAATAAATGCTAAATAATTCAACCCCAATGCTTAATTATAGGTTTTCTATCATTCTTCCCAAAAAGTCAAAAAATCGACGCCGGGCCCACTTGGTCAAAACACGAGGTTCGAACCAAACCCGATCACCCACGAGCCCGAATATGTAATTAGTTTCAGAATCCGACCCCAAATCAAGGTCTAAATTCCTAATTTTGTAAAATCCCTAATTTCTACCTTAAAGAACAAGGTTTAGGCCTAATAATCTAATGAGTGTTAATGGAAAATGAAGAAAATGAGTTTAAGAACCTAAATCTATGATTTGGTGATGAAATCCCTCTTCAAAAATCGCCCAAGGTCGGATTATATGGAAGAAGATATGAAATTATGGCCTATTCCCGTTTTTGTTACTGTTTTAAACCCCTAGACAGACCTTTTACGCGTTCGCGGAAGGTCTGTTGCATTCGCATAGAGCTGGGCCCATTGGAGTTCGCGTTCACGTGCCTTTGGCCGCGTTCGCATAGGGTATCAGCTCCCTTCCCCAGTTCCCATCCTATGCTGTGCAATCGCGAGTGACCAGACGCGTTCGCGTAGAGCCCCCTTCCCAGTGCTCCACGTTCGCGTGGTGGTCTATGCATTCGCATAGAGTAACCCAGGCCCCTTCCCCGTTGCTCTTCGCGTTCGCCTAGGTTACCACGCGTTCGCATAGTACAAATACCTGGACACCAGAAACAACAATCCTACACCTGATTTTCTAAGTCCGAAACACCCCAATACCTATCCGAAACTCACCCGAGCCCTCGGGGCTCCAAACCAAACATGCACACAACTTTAAAAACATCCTACAGACTTACTCGTGTGATCAAATCGCCAAAATAACATCTTAAACAATGAATTTAGCATTAAAATCAAAGAAAAATCTCAAGAACTTTCAAAGTTTCAAATTTCAGAACTACGGGTCTAAATCACGTCATATGACCTCCGTTTCTTAAATTTTTTTACAGGCATCTCTCAAATACTATATCAAACCTGTACCGGGCTCCGGAACCAAAATACAGGCCCGATACCATCAATTTCAAATATAGCCAAATTTCCATAAACTCTTCAAATTTCAGTTAAACAATTTCTTTCAAAAATTCATTTCTCGGGCTTGGGACCTCGGAATTCGATTTCGGGCATACGCCCAAGTTCCATATTTTCCTACGGACCCTTCTGGACCGTCAAATCACGGGTCCGTGCCCGTTTACCCAAAATGTTGACTGAAGTCAACTTAAATTCAATTTTAAAGGCAAATTTAACATTTTCCTCAGTTATTCATATAAAAGCTTTTCGGATACACGCCCGGACTGCGCACGCAAAATGAGGTGAGACAAAAGGACGTTTTCATGGCCTCAGAACACAGTTTTGACTTTTAAAACAAGAGATGACCTTTTGGGTCATCACATTCTCCACCTCAAAAACAAACGTTCATCCTCGAATGGACATAAAAAAGTACCTGAATCGGGGAAAAGATGGGGATACCGGCTCCGCATATCGAACTCGGACTCCCAGGTAGCTGCCTCGGCAGGTTGAGTAAAAATTGCACGGGGCGCCCTATTTGGTCGCCCCTATTTAACCCGTACCCATATTTTTAAAATTATTTAACTTATACCCTAAGTTTTACAATTTCAGGCGCTCCTTCTTCCGACTACCTGCGCAAAATTTCAGCTTATTTATTGCTGAAGATTTTACAAATGAACTAAATAACTTTAGCATCTTCTGCTGAAGTTTTTGAAAAAGCTTTATGACAAAACTAAACTTCAGCTTATTTAGTGCTGCCGTTTTTACAAAAGAACTAAATAACTTCAGCATCTTCTGCTGAAATTTTTGAAAAAGCTTTATGACAAAACTAAACTTCAGCTTATTTAGTGCTGCCGTTTTTACAAAAGAACTAAATAACTTCAGCATCTTCTGCTGAAATTTTTGAAAAAGCTTTATGAAAAAATTAATGAATCCAGGACAAAACTTCAGCTTATTTAGTGTTGAAGTTTTTACAAATGAACTAAATAACTTCAACAACTTCTGCTGAAGTTTGTGTAAAGCTTTATGACAAAACTAATGAATCCAACACAAAACTTCAGCTTATTTAGTGCTGAAGTTTTTACAAATGAACTAAATAACTTCAGCATCTTCTTCTGAAGTTTTTGAAAAAGCTTTACGACAAAACTATTGAATCCAGGACAAACTTCAGCTAAAACATGCTTAAGTACAACAAATAGAGAACAAAACTTCAGCTAGTAGAATGCTTAAGTTCAGCAATTACAAACAACTTCAGGCCCGTCTCCTAGAATGCTGAAGTTTGTGTGATTGCTTTTGCTACTTCAGGCCCGTATGCCTGAAGTTTATGCGAAAAGTGGGTACGCTTGCAATTTTTTTGCAAAGCGGGTATAAGTTAAAACGTGACCCAAAAAGGGGTATAGGTGCAAATGCCCCCTGACCTCTCCACTGAACACGAACCGAAGGATAACTCTTCGATCTCCATTGACGAACCTGCCGGTCTAGAATAGCTACCAGATCCTCCTCATAGGTCAAATCCTTGTCCAACTGGACACTGCTGAAGTCTAACACATGGGATGGATCGCCGTGATACTTCTGAAGCATAGACACATGAAACACTGGATGCACAGCTGATAAACTCGGTGGCGACGCAAGTCTGTAAGCCACCTCTCCCACTCTGTCAAGGATCTCAAAAGGACTGATGTTCCTAGGGCTTAGCTTGCCCTTCTTCCCAAATCTCATCACGCCCTTCATAGGCGACACTCGAAGCAACACCCGCTCTCCAACCATGAATGCCACATCACGAACTCTGCGGTTGACATAACTCTTTTGCCTGGACTGAGCCGTACAAAGTCTATCCTGAATAATATTAACCTTATCCAAGGCATCCTGCACTAATTCTGTACCCAACAACCGATCCTCTCCCGGCTCAAACCATCCAACCGGCGACCGACACCGCCTACCATATAGTGCCTCATAGGGAGCCATCTGAATGCTCGACTGATAGTTGTTGTTGTAGGCAAACTCAGTTAATGGCAAGAACTGATCCCAAGAACCTCCAAAGTCAATGACACAGGATCATAGCATTTCTCCAAAATCTAAATAGTACGCTCGGACTGTCCGTCTGTCTAAGGATGAAATGCTGTGGTCAACTCGACCCGGGTGCCCAACTCATGCTGAACTGTCCTCCATAAATGCGAGGTAAACTGCGACCTCGATCAGAAATAATAGACACGAGCACACCATGAAGACGAACAATCTCCCTAATGTAGATCTCATCCAATCTCTCCGAAGAATAGGAAACTGCTACATGAATGAAATGCGCTGACTTGGTCAGCCTATCCACAATAACCCATACTGCATCGAACTTCCTCTGAGTCCGTGGGAGTCCAACAACAAAATCCATGGTGATACGCTCCCATTTCCACTTAGGAATCTCAATCTGCTGCAACAATCCACCAGGTCTCTAATGCTCGTACTTTACCTGCTGACAATTCAAACATCGAGCTACATATGCCACAATATCCTTCTTCATCCTCCTCCACCAATAATGCTGCCGCAAATCCTGATACATCTTTGCAGCGCTCGGATGAATAGAGTACCAAAAACTATGGGCCTCCTCTAAAATCAACTCACGAAGTCCATCCACATTGGGCACACAAATACGACACTACATCTGTAAAACTCCATCATCCCCAACTGTGACCTGCTTGGCACTACCGTGCCGCACCGTGCCCCTAAGGACAAGTAAATAAGGATTATCATACTGCCGATCTCAAATACGATCAAATAATGTAGAACGAGCAACTGTATAAGCTAGAACACGGTCGGGCTCCGTAACATCCAATCTCATGAACCGATTGGCTAAAGCCTGAACATCTAAAGCAAGCGGTCGCTCCCCGAACAGAATATATGAAAGGCTACTTATACTGGCTGACTTCCTACTCAAAGCATCGGCCACCACATTGGCCTTCCCCGGATGATACAAGATGGTGATGTCATAGTCTTTCAACAGCTCCAACCATCTCCTCTGCCTCAAATTCAACTCTTTTTGCTTGAACAAGAATTTCAAACTCTTGTGATCCGTGAACACCTCACATGACACGCCATATAAATAATGCCTCCAAATCTTCAGTGCGTGAACAATGGATGCTAGCTCTAAATCATGAACTGGATAATTCTTCTCGTGGATCTTCAACTATCGAGAAGCATATGCAATAACCTTTCCATCCTGCATCAACACTGCACCAAGTCCAATATGAGATGCATCACAATACACAATATATGGCCCTGGACCTGTGGGCAAAACCAACACCGGCGCCGTAGTCAAAGCTGTCTTGAGCTGCTGAAAGCTCGCCTCACACTCATCTGACCACCTGAACTGGGCACCCTTCTGAGTCAACCTGGTCATCGGGGCTGCAATGGACGAAAACCCTCCATAAATCGATGGTAATAGCCCGCCAAACCCAAGAAACTTCGGATCTCTGTGGCTGATGTGGGTTTAGGCCAATACTTGACCGATGAAATCTTCTTAGGATCCACCTGAATACCTCTGCTGATACAACATGACCCAAGAATTCAACTGAACTCAACCAAAACTCACATTTCGAAAACTTTGTATATAACTGACTGTCCTTCAGAGTCTGGAGAACGACTCGAAGGTGCTGCTCATGCTCCTCCCGACTGCGGGAATAAATCAGAATATCATCAATGAAGACAATCACAAAGTAATCCAAATAAGGCTTGAACACTCGGTTCATCAAGTCCATGAAAGCTGCTGGGGAATTTGTCAACCCGAATGACATCACTAAAAACTCATAATGCCCGTACCGAGTGCGAAAAGCTATCTTAGGGACATCAGATGCCCTAATCCTCAACTGATTGTAGCTAGATCTCAAATCAATCTTCGAAAATACCTTGGCACCCTGAAGCTGATCAAACAAATCATCAATCCTCGGCAACAGATACTTGTTCTTGATGGTAACCTTATTCAATTGCCGATAATATATGCACATCCTCATCGATCCATCCTTCTTCTTAACAAACAACACCGGCGCACCCCAAGACGAGACACTAGGCATAATAAAGCCTTTATCAAGCAAATCCTGCAACCTTTAACTCTGGCGGGGCCATACGATATGGCGGGATAGAAATGGGCTGAGTGCCCGGAGCCAAATCAATGCATAAGTCAATATCCCTGTCGGGTGGCATAGCCGACGGGTCTGCAGGAAACACCTCTGAAAACTCACGGACAACTGGCACAGAATCCATAGAAGGGACCTCAGCACTAGAATCACGAACATAAGCTAAGTAGGCCAAACACCCCTTCTCGACCATGCGCCGAGCCTTCATATAAGAGACAACCCTGCTGGGAGAATGACTAGGAGTCCCTCTCCACTCCAGTTGAGGCAACCTCGGCAATGCTAAGGTCACGATCTTGGCGTTACAGTCCAATATGGCATGAAAAGGCGACAACCAATCCATCCCCAAAATGACATAAAAATCTACCATATCAAGGAGTAGAAGATCTATACTGGTCTCAAGACCCCCAATAACAACAACACACGAACGGTAGACACGATCTACCACAATAGAATCACCCACCGGTGTAGATACATATACATGAGTACTCAGAGAATCACGAGGCATAACCAAATAAGGAGCAAAATAAGATGACACATAGGAATATGTGGAGCCTGGATCAAATAAAACTGAAGCATCCCTGCTGCAAACCGAAATCGTACCTGTGATAACTGCATTGGAGGCCTCAGCCTCAGGTCTGGCTGGAATAACATAACATCAAGGCGGAGCCCCACCACTCTGAACTACATCCCTGGGACGGCCTCCTGCTGGCTGACCTCTACCTTTGGCGGCCTGGCCTCCACCTCTAACGGTCTGACCTCCACCTCTAACACCTCGACCCCCACCCCTAGCTGGTTGAGCGGGTGGTGGAACACCTGGTGCTGGAACCATGGAGCGAGAACCCTGGTGCTGAGAACTGCTCGAGGCTCGAGGGCAAAATCTAGCAATGTTCCTCGGACCACCACAAGTATAATAAGCTCTCGGCTTCTGAGACTGATGGCCCTGAAACTGACCCCGACGACCTAAGTAACCACCCTAAAAACTCTGGAGCGGTGGTGCACTGATAGGAGCTGGTGGTGCACTGTAGGGAAACTGATCAGAATACTGTATATGAGAACCACGACATGCGAGAAAATTGAAGTGCTGAATGAAACGGCTTGGGTGGATGGCCCCTACCAAAAGAGTCCTTGCCTCCAGATGAGGCACCACTGAACCTGCCAAAATGACGGGGCCTCTTGTTAGACCCCTGACCACTCCCCTGTAGTAGAACCATCTCAACTCATCTGACCACATTGGCTGCATCCTGGACGGAAATATCACTCCATTTCTCCTTCGCCATATGCAATCTAATCGACTGAGCTAGTCCCTCAATAAATCTCCTCACCCTCTCTCTCTCGGTGGGAAGTATAATAATAGCATGACGGGCCAAGGTAATGAATCTGGTCTTATACTGAGTGACGGTCATAGAACCCTGTTGGAGACGCTCAAACTGCCTCCGATAATCCTCTCTCTGAGTGATAGGAAGGAAATTCTCCAGAAATAACTGAGAGAACTGGGCCCAAGTCAAGGCTGGTGATCCAGCTGGTCTAGCCAAACAATAATCTGTCACGACCCAAAATCCATAAGGTCGTGATGGCGCCGGACACCTCTGTCAGGCAAGCCAATCATTAATTAGTATAAAATAAATTCCTGTCTCAATATTTTAAAAATCGTTACCTTTCACTTTAATACATAATAACTAGATGAAATCCATTTAAGTAAAAACAACAAAACAACAGTCTATTTTCCACTTTAATAAAATACACCCCAAATACATCCAGAACCCAGTGTCACAAGTACATGAGCAATTTCTAATACTTTTTACAAAACGCTACAAAACTTGTCCGAAATACAAGTTGGACAAGGACTTTAGAATAAAATAAATACAATACATAGAGGAAGACTCTGCCGGCTGCGGATCGCCTCCGGATGATGCAGCTCGCCTAAGTCTCCAAACCAGCCTCATCGCTATGAAAGTACTTGTGCAACAAAATACACAGCAAGTGTAACATGAGTACGAAAATAACGTGTACTCAATAAGTATCCCGCCTAACCTCAGAGAGGTAGTGACGAGAGGTCGACTTGACACTCACTAGGGTCCAACAATGTAATTTAACAATATATGACAGCCACAAACGGCACACGAGGGTAATAAAATCAGTAAACTTTAAAAGTAACTGCAATTCAATAAACACTGGAAGTAAATACATAATTTCTACTTCATTTCCCCCCCAAATATCTGTCAAGTCATTACCCATGAAATCATTTAACAATTTACGTACTTAAGACAATTTAACAATTCAAGTCACAAGTGGTATATCATATGTATATATATATATATATA
>ML257141.1:0-11846 GCA_005239495.1 Nicotiana undulata | reverse complement strand
CCATTTCCCATTCACCCATTTTAAGCATTAATATATCATTAATTACTTAAAATCCCAACAATATTCTATCGTAAACTATGTATTTTTTTAAAATATGATAGTTGTTGGTGGTGATGTCTAACGGGTGAATGCCGACTTGAGGCGGTGGTTGGTGGTAGCTTTGTGTGTTGACGGTGGTTCATGCTAGTAGCTAGTAGTGATTGGTAGTGGTGGCGATTATGATTGAGGATGGTGGTGGTAGTTGGTGATAGTTAATAATGGCGGGTGATGATAGTAATTATGACTGAGGAAGATAGTGGTTGGGTATGGTAATAGTGACAACATGATGATAGTTGATAATGATAGAGAACGACGGCAGTTAATAATGAATTTGGACTCATCGTGCTATACTCATGGGGAAGAACACGTAACCATTAAACAAAAAAAGTAAAATTAGTTTAATCGACTATAGTATAAGTATAAACGGTGCGTTAATCTTGAAACAGACCCTAAACTAAAAAAATCAACGAAAGGAGAATAAAACGGTAAAAATACATAAATGAAAATAAATAAATTAGTAGATCAGTGGAAATATTACAAGACTGAGAATCTTGATCTGGAGAGCTTAAATTTGGAACTTCCTGTCAATGAATGGAAGAGGATAACAGGACCAACTAGTTCCAGGACAAAGATAGGGGATCTTTACACAAATAGCCGGTCATATTCAATATTTTGTTTTTAGTTATATACATAGATTATACATTGATTATACAAAATTATATATATAATACATAAAGTATGCATATATTATACTTTCACAGGCTATTTTTAATTTAAGTGATTAAATTAACGGAAATTTGGATTAATTCTTCAAGATAGATTATCCAAAATGATATTTGACACATCAAAACCCGTTCTTGACTTTGGCTGCTATTATTGCACAGTCAATTTTTGGGCCAGCCTATGTGAGTATGAATGTTTTGGTCCAGCAACTTGGACATAGTTCAAGAAAATTGCGCGACACATCAAATATTTATTATATATTATTATTCGTAGTTATACTTTCAGAACATTTATCACTCATAGATATATTTGAATTTTATCGTAAATTAGTGAACCAAGTGATTTATTGTTTTGATCTGAAACAAGAGTGCAACAAGCTCTCGTAGCTTAGTTGGTTAGAGGGCCAGCTTAGTTGCGGAGATCTTGAATTCTACTCAACGATAGTCGTTCGTGTAATGAATACAACATGTATCAACTATATTCGTTCACGCAATTATATGCATAAACACAACAAATATATTATGTATCAATTGCATCCAAGGGGAAATACAAGTGTCTATACATATGATACAATGCGAGTCGGCTGTATTGGTTCGCGCAATGAATACAATTAACGTAAAATACAAAAATACAAAATAAAATAAAATATTCTTGTTAAAAAAAAAACTCAAGACTACGGTTGACTAAGAGAACACTCTAACCAACTAGGCTATGAGAGCTTGTTGCTTACTTGTTTCAATTACAAATAATTAAGAGTATTTTATTTCATGGATTTATAAAATTCAAATATAACTAGGAATAGTAAATTTGCTAAAAGTATAAAAACGAATAATCAATACAGTGTATATATTTAATGTGTCGCATAAGTTTTCGGACAATTCTTTTTCCTCTAGAATATCAAATGATCGTATCCAGATACATATGAAAGGTACATCATACTATATTGTAAATATGAAGACCTAAAAGGCGAAAATACCCATTAAAAATTGAATGATCATTTTATCCTTCAGTCAAATTTACTCCTGTGATGTTACTGTGTATGTTAATATAATTACATATTTATGTTTTGTTTTTTTCATGTTAATGGTCTTTCTATACCTTCTTACATTCTTTACAACATTATAAAATTTCTTACTTATTACTGATTATTTGGATCTTTCATGTTCTGCTTAAGTAATAATAATTTTTTTGTACAACTTTTCACATTCTTTAAAATATTCTATAAAAGTGCAAATTAAGGTGTCTAAAAAATTTATATAGTGAAGTAAAATAAATTAAACGCATCAAAAAAATATGGATTTCTCTTCAAAAATAAAATTTTAGTGGTTTTCTTCATTAACAAACAACTCGTATTCTATCAAAAACTTTCTAATAGAGAACAAGAAGCAGAAGAATATATGTAGATTAACAACAAGAGTGCGATTTCCATTTGTGTCTTCTCGTTTTTTCAAGTAATTGTCACTTTATCTTTTTTATATTAAAGAATTTTAAATTCTTCTCCAAGTCACTATCCTTCAAGATCTATTTTTACGTGGTTATACGGTGCTGGTCGTTTTATATTTCATATTATATTAAAGAAATTGTACAATTATTTTTTTTTCCTGAAATATATCATCATCCATAGATATTGTGCAAGTATATTCTTATTTACATAAACTCATTTATGTTAGAATTGATAACTACAACTCACAAATGGTGATATTTAAAGTTTGAAGTCTATTCTAACTTGAGGTCATATTACTTCAACAATATTTACTTACAAATTATTATTTTTTTTGTTCTTTTTGTTAGTTCTTGGAAGAGTTTTAAAGTAGAAATAATATTAATACAAAACAATCAAGTAAAAAGTCACAAGCATGTTAAGTTTATGTGAAAAAATTTCGGACGATACTGAATCCTTTAAATTATCTTCTTTTATTCAAATAGGCTAATTATTCATCAAATTGAGCTTGTAATTTTTTCGTTTTATATTTTTTATTACTCATTATACACATACGTTAATATTATTTTTAATAAATCTATTTTAATTTATACAGGACACACGTGTGTATAAAGAGGATAGATATTATTGTTCATTAGCATAAATTGAACTTGAAAAAATCAGAACAAGAATTAATTATTGACTAATCTTGGTAGATATCATGATGTGTATATGTAGGTAGGCACATGGGCACGAGATGTCTGACTTGAGAATCCTTTAATCATAATTGGCCATAATTACGTAATACAATTGTTAACAGTCATTTCAAATATGTTCTTCTATGCTTTGAATCAGTTAATTTTGTCGAATTAATGCATGCAATTTGTTTAAATATGTCATATTTAAACAAACTTTTTGTTTATATGGAGTAATATACATGGTCAAGCGCAAATATATTCTTGAGTATTCAAAATATACCAAACTTTTTGCTAAACTAATTAAAGATGAAATAGAGGATAAATCTTAACCAAATATAATTAACTCTAAATCAAACAACATTGAATATGAACATAAAATAGGATCAAGTTTATCTAACTCTTCTGATAATTACGAAAGGAGGCCTAACATGAATGATTAAGCTTACATCTTTGATGCATTATTCCATGCTCATGCACACGAAAGAAGGAGGAATGTTCCTGTGAGGGAGTTAGATTGACTGTTGCTGAACCAGTTGGGGAGGCCCATGTGTCTTCTTGCTTGAATGCCCTTCTTTTGTTAAGGATCCCCCTTCTTTATATCGGCAAAGGTCCAAATATATTCCTGTACTTTCAAAAATGATCGAAGAATACCTCTCATTATACTATTGGGTTATCTATACTCCTACCGTCATATTTTGGGTTCAAATATACCCTAATTTAAACGGAGGGACATGTGTCATCATCATGTGGATCAATTCTAAATGTCTCCTGATTAATTAAAAAGACCTATATATTATCCATACTCGAAAAGCAATTTTCTAGAGCTGGAAAAAACTGAAATTATTTTTACTAAAAACTGAAAAAACGAAAAGAAAAAAAGTTCCAGTTCTTACAAAAAAACTACTTTAGAAAGAACTGAAAAATATTTTATAAAATAATGTTTTTGTAAAAACTGGAAAAAAAACGGAAAAGCAATTTTCTAAAGCGTGTAAAAACGGGAAAAACTGAATTTTTAACTAAAAACTGATAAAAAAGAAAATATTTGTTTTTTTTTAGTTTTTACAAAAGCAATTGCTTTAGAAATTATTTTCCAGTTATTTTAAAGCAATAACTTTCTAAAAACTGGAAAAAAATTATTTCGAGTTTTTCAATTTTTAGTAAAAAACATTTAGTTTTTTTTCAGTTTTTACAAAAATATTGCTTTAGAAAATATCTTTTTAGTTTTATTTCTATTTTTACAAAAATATTGTTTTAGAAAATATTTTTCAGTTTTTTCGTAAAAATTGGAAAAAAATATTTTTGCTTTTTTCAGTTTATAGTAAAAAATACTTTCAGTTTTTTAAGTTTTTTTTTTTTAAAATTGCTTTAAAAAATTACTTTTCTGGTATGGGTAATAGGTCTTTTTAATTAATTAGGAGATATTTGGAATTGGCTAATAGGACGATGACACATGTTCCTCTGTTTAAATGAGGGGTATATTTAAACCCAAAGTATAACGGTATAGATAACCCAATAGTATAACGAGGGGTATTTTTAGGCCTTTTTTGAAAGTACAGGGGTATTCTTGGACCTTTGCCGTAGTTATATTCTTATGTTTCCGTCTATCCAGTGGTCTTTAACCTGCGGGTCCTCTGATGGTTATGTCTTTTCTCCTATTCTTCACGACGGGTGTTTAGCCGTGCAAACCCATCGTTGGCTCGGACGCAAATATGATCAAATAGCTGATGGGATCGTACACTACAAGTGTGATCACGATTTAGTCGATCTGTTACTGTGTCCTTTAGCGTTGGCCTTATGGACAGATTTTGGCTTATATAATGTTATCAAATTGTATTAATGGTATATTATAATTAAGTTAATTATACAGGCATCAAATCAATTCTTTAAATTGCATTATCAGTTTCCCTAGCTACACATTTGTAGTTTAACTGACGAAGCTTTATGTATATGTGCTTTATCTGCTGTCAAATGCTCACACGATACTAGTAAGCATTTATAATATTACAAGCGTATATTAGGTGGTAGAGGCAGGATCTTCGTAAATGGTGTTCAAAATTATTTTTTTGTAACTAGTGAGAATTGAATCCTTACGAAGATTTTGAATTTCCTTGATCACTAAACTACACTTCTGAGTTAGGGTTCAAAATTTAATATATAGAAATAAAAAATAATTTTTAACTTATATATACGGTGTAATTTTTCTACGAAGGGAGTTCGGATAAACCCCTTGCGCCCCTAAATCCGCCCCCTGCGTGTTGTCATGAGAATTATTTAATTCACTACCTCCAAAATAAGCATAGGAAAAAACAAAGAGTTGCTTTTATTCCTCATGCTCTAATTTGCACATCAAGCTGGAGACTATACCTGAAAGGCTGAAACGGGGGATTCCCACTTCTAACCCCCCCCCCCCCCCCCCCCCCCCCCCCCCCCCCCCGAATATTTCCTACCAACTAGTCTCCATATTTGCTCGAAAACCCTAACAACAATATGGTGAACCTTAATTGACAGGTGTGATAGCGAGAGAGGGAAAAAAAAATTCTTGCTTTTATTTTCTCTTAAATTGCAAATAGTTTTTGTGGCAAATGTTGAAAATAAAATCTTCAAATCCTAGTGATAACTCTAGAGTAATATTGAAGTTTCTACTCACGAGACTTTAAATTCTTTTAAAGTAAAATGTATGTATAAATACAATTTTAACTTTCAAAAATTATTTTTTGTCTCGTCATCAAACACTTATTTTTTCAAGTTTCAACTAAATTTATGTCCAAACACTAGCTTAGTGTAATATTTTTGCATTAAAGATTAAGAAGCACATTGGACTGTCTTGTAAATTGTTACACCTTTAATTTATTTGTAATTGTTAAACATGAAGTTGTAATGACATACTATAGTATTAGCCGTTTAGCTGCCTCATAAAAATAATTTCATTATTTTGTAAATAAAATTCATGTAGTACAAATTAAAAGACAAACACATATGAGTAATACAAAAGAGGAGGTGCATCTATATTCAAAAGAAAACAATAATTGCATATTACTCCTGAGTCCTGAAAGGGTACGTCAGTACCAGGTGCAGAAATCCCCTCCCCCCCCCCCCCCCCCCCCCCCCCAAATCCCACCCTACAACCAATTCCCGCTATGTCCAAATGAAGTAATGGGGCAATAAAAGGAAAGACAATATTATAACATCAAAAGTTGATGGCTTGTCACCCTAGCTAGCTAGTACAGAACCAGGGCAGCTGCAAGAATATGCAAGGCATAAAATAAACCAAATGATAAGAATATACAACGTTGAATAACACTAGTCATGAATGTTAATAAAAAAAAAGTTAATTAAGTCAAATTTCGAACCAGGACATCACTTACCATGATTTCCGAACTTTCAAGTACAAGTAAAGTTTCTCATTTGCCTTTGGAGTGTGAAGCAGTAGTGGGATCGATAGGTATCGCTTCAATTCCTCTAATGCATGTTGGCATTTCAGGGTCGAGGGGAAATCAATCTTCTTTGTTAGTAGAGGGAAAAATCTATGGCTTCGATCCGACGACCTCGAGATGAATCAGCTTAAGGCAGTTATCGGTCCAGTCAACCTCTACACAACTTTTACACTGTCCACGACAGCGATGTTTTCGATGGGCTTGATTTTATCAGGGTTGATCTCGATCCCCCGATTCGACACCATGAAGCCAAGGAACCCAAACCAACGTTGAAAGCACATTTCTCGAGGTTGAGCTTCATGTTGTATTTCCTTAGTATCTCAAACGTTTTCTGCAGATATGCCAAATGGTCCTCTACGCGTAGGGACTTAACTAGCATGTCATCAATATATACTTCCATTGACTTACCTATTTGTTCTTCGAACATTTTTTTACTAGGCGTTGATAGGTAGCTCCTGCATTTTTTAGCGTGAAGGACATTACATTGTAACAATATATTCCATACTTGGTGATAAATGAAGTCTTTTCCTGGTCTTCCGGGTTCGTTTGAATTTGATTGTACCCGGAATAGGCATCGAGAAAAGTAAGGATCTCGTGGCTAGCCGTGGCGTCGATCATGCGATCGATGTTAGGCAGTGGAAAAGAATCTTTGGGGAATGCCTTGTTTAAATCCTTATAATCTACACGCATTCTAAGTTATTTTCTTTTTAGGGACTACGACTACATTAGCTAATCATTCGGGATATTTTACCTCCTGAATGACCCCCATTTTTTAGAAGTTTAGTTACCTCGTCCTTTATCAACGCGTGCTTTACCTCGGACTGGGGCCTTTTCTTTTGTTTCACCGGTCTGAACTTAGGGTCCATGTTTAGTTGATGCATTGTTATCTCCGGTGGGATCCTAGTCATGTCTAAGAGCGACCAAGCAAAACAATCTATGTTATGAATAATAAATTGAATAAGCTTCTTCCTGAGCTCAAGGGTTAACCCCGTACCCAATTATACCTTTCGCTAGGAATGGTAATAGATCAATATAACATGTTCCATCTTTTCGATCGTTGATTTGGTGGCGTCGGAATCTTCGGGGACAACAAAAGTTCGAGGGGTCAGAAAATCCTCATCTTCTTCTTCCATCTCTTGCTTCCCCATTTCGTTAGAGGCTGGTGGTGGTGATTTCTATTTGGCTTCCTGTTTACCTTTGATGCTTCATAACGTCGATATCAGTGTTACCTCATCGGCCACAAACATTTCCTTTGCAGTATACTGCTCCCTGTACACTGTTTTTACACCGTCCGACGTTGGGAATTTCAAAATTTGGTGGAGAGTCGAGGGGATTGACCTCATGTTGTGGATATAAGGCCTTAGAGCGGGGCATTGTACCTCATGCCGCCCTCGATTACATGGAACTTGGTATCTTCAATGGTGGCAGCCACGTTCATCGATAAGATAATTTCCCCTTTAGTTGTTTCACTAGCAATATTGAAGCCATTTAAGACCCGAGCTGCAAGCACGATTTGATCCTGTAGGACGAGCTACTTCACGACCGTCGATTGAATGATATATGCCGAGCTACCCAGATCCACTAAAATACGCTTAAGTTGAATTTTATTTAATAAGATAGAAATTACCAGAGCGTCTTTGTGGGGCTGAGAAATGCCTTCAGCTTCTTCGTCGTTGAATGATAAGGTGCCTTCAGGCATATAATCTTGGGTTCGTTTTTCCCTAGTGATTGATACCTTAATTCGTTGAATATGGGTCCATGTGGGATGTTTACCCCACTGACGATCATATGAATGACATGCTGCGGTTCCTCCTGTTCATTTTTCTTGTCGGCATCCCTTTCTCTAAAATGATTCTTGGCCCGATCGCTGAGGAACTCTAGAAGGTGGCCCTCGTTGAATAGACGAGCTACCTCCTCCCTTAATTGCCTGTAATCCTCGATCCTGTGACCATGCGTGCCATGATACTTGCACATCAAATTGGGGTTTCTTTGGAAGGGATGGTATGTATGGGTCTGGGCCACTTGGTTTCTTTGATTCTTCTTATTGCTTATACAATGCCTCATGTTTCAATGCTAAAATTATATTTTGATAATCGGGGTGCCTCTGTGGGATCAACATACTTGTCAAAACCACTTTTGCTCATAAGTCCCCGAGAATTCTCTCCTTGATCACTTCTTCGATCATTCTGGGCAATATTGCGTCCCGGGCCATTGTTCCTACAATCTGCGATGTATGGTTGATGTCGATCTTTGTTCGACCTTGGCTCCCCATCGACGTCCCTATGATTTTAACTCCCGACCTGTTTGGGTGTACAGAACCGGAAAGGGCTCCTAGTTGGTCATCCTCGAACCTGATCTTGGATTGGTATTGATTTTGCACATCTTCCCAAGTTACAGCCGGGATGCTCGATCGAGTTTTGTTTCAACTGAAGTGTTGCTATCAAACCCCGTTCATTCAACCCCTAAGTGAAAGCTTGAACGGTCTAATCGTCCGTGACTGGTGGCAACTTCATACGACCCATTTGAAACCGGGATGAACTCCCTCAACATTTCATTATCCCTTTGTCTTTCCTTGAAAATGTCTGATTTCCTTGTTGCGACCTTTATGGCCACGACGTGCGCCTTTACGAAAGAATCTGCCAACATGGCAAATGAGTCGATGGAATTTGGTGGTAGGTTGTGGTACCAAATCATTGCTCCAGTGGATAGGGTCTCTCTGAACTTTTTCAATAACACATATTCGATCTCATCACCTTCCAAATCATTACCCTTGATGGTACATGTGTAGGAGGTAACATGTTCTTTGGAGTCAGTGGTCCCGTTATATTTAGGTATGTCAGGCATATTAAACTTCTTTGGAATGGGTTTCGGAGCCGTGCTTGGAGGAAAAGACTTTTGTTCAAACTTTTTCGAATCGGTGCCCCCACTATTTGGTCAACTCAGAAGTTGTATGTTTCTACTTTTTTTTTTAAATCATTTCATGGCTTTAGTTTTCTTTTCTCCTCACTAAATCCTTTTGGTGAGCTCCTCGAGCATTTTCAGTATCGCAAGATGAGTCCCCGATTCATTACCATTCGGCTTTTCCGGTACTAACTCGATACAGTGAGTAATTTCTGGCTCGACCCTATGTTGAGTTTGTAACTGAGCAATGGCGGCTTGCCGATCGTGAAGAATTTCGAATATCACATGGAGACTGACTCCTCCATCTCTTGTCCCATATACTCCTTGGCCACCTGACCGGCCTTCTCTGTGTACACTCCATTCGAGGTCTGCACCTAGGTCCTCATTTAAAGCAACATGCGAACTTACATTGACTAGGTTGGAAACCGGTGCTCCTCCGAGATTAGCCTGTTTCACCTCGACTCTTGGAGCAATCACATTTTCGTTTTCCCCGTGGAATCTGAGTCCATTGTCACCGCGTGTGTATGCGTTTTGTGAGTTTGATATGGTTTAACCTGAAAGCAAAGATACTTGACAAGAACAAGTGTAAAATAGTGTGTTTTACCAGAATCAATATTGAACAATCACTATTATCCTTAGCCCTATGGTGGGCGCCAAACTGTTTACCCTAAAAATCAAGTAACAATTAAACTTATATTGTAGTTTTAAGGATATGTGATTTAATCCAATACCAATTGATATACAAAGAATTAAATAGATAAATAAGACAGTAAGATAAATCAAACCAGTATGCGAGCAGAGTTTTGACCTCGATTCAAGACAGTAGGACAGTAATAACAGTATAGAATGGGACAACAATGATGAACAGTAAGTGAAGTAAAGAGAGTAACGGATGTATAAATTCTTATCACTGAATTATGATGCCCCCTTACAAGTGAATGAGATTCGTTTCTAAATAAGATACACTTCCAATTATAGTAGGAAATCACATAAAAAACTGATTAACCTCCAAAGATCAATCCATTCCGAATTTCACGCCACGATACTCGACCCGTCGCGGATATCTCGCCCTTTCCGTTATTGAGCTATACCGGCGTCATTTCGGAGTTTGCCCTTTCCTGACCTCCATTATTGATGTCGACCTCGATTTGGAAAGCGACTTCGATTCCGGACTCGACGTCCTAACCTTTTGACGTGACATTCCTTTTTCGATCAAATAAGGAAATCGAGTAGCTCTGATTTCCACCGTTAAACCACATTATTGAAAACAAAGACAAGAAGGGGCAGTACCAAAAAGCCATATAAAAGCAGAATAAAAATAATGAGACAATGAGGTGATCAACAATGAAAGAAAGTAATGTTTAGTCATAAAAACCTATTAGCAACCGAAAGCGAGACTGCGTGCTAATACTACTGTTATGAACACTCTAGACTATCTACTCTACTACTCTAATCTTCATCTTCTATACCTTCCTATCAAGTGTCATACCGTCCTTAATTCAAATTTTACTTATAATTGAATAAAATTATTAATTTGTAAAATGTAGCTAAAAAAAGAGGATGATGCTTTTAAACTAATAATGAAATAAGAGCTTTCAACATTAGATTACTTAAAAGTTAAAACCAAACTACATGAGATTCACTCTTTAGAATAAGAAAATCTGGATTTAGAACGTGGAAGTGTTAAATCTGTAACAACTTGTTAACTAAATTGACAACATAAATTTTTTAGGTTGTTAGTGAATAACTTTAACTCTAAAAATATTTGCTAAGTATTACTCTAGAGCCTTTGCTGTCGTTAGGGGCCTTATCAATAGTGATTATATGCAAATTGATGATGACAAAAATTGTACTAGTGAAGGTGTACAGGTGTACACTTAACAGCTCTACAAAACGAGGGGTGGTGGTGGAGAGAGACGCAACAATTCCGGATACACTGTTTCCCCTCTGGCCCATTGTCACTGCCCCAAATCCTAACATGTCGTGATGACGCCTATCGTGGAACTAGGCTAGCCAACCATCACCTCATTACGCGTTTATTCAATTATAAGAGTTCAGAATTTAATAATAAGCATGCACCATAGCACAAATAATATAATTAAGTCTTAGCGTCCCCAAATGGAAATAAATCTAACTCTTCTAAAACTATAATATGTGTCTCTGAGTCAAATGCTAAAACTAATAAGGAAGGGAAATGGAGAAGCTGTAAACGCTGGACATCTACCTCGAAATTCCGTGAAAATGCTGCTACGAAACTGCGTCAGCTACTGCTGCGAACTATTACCTGGATCTGTGCACAGAGGCACATAGAGTCTTTATGAGTACGCCAACTCAGTAGTAATNAACCAGTAAAACACCAAGTCACCACGTAGTATTCATCAAATAATGAGTTCGAAATCAGTTTCCAGAAAACCTTTGAAACAAGTGCAATATCAGTATATCTCAGTAAAATTCTCAATAAAACCCAGTGTGAAAACGAAGTAAATCATAGTTTGAAAACTCAGTAAAATCTTTCATAAAACTGCCCATCGGGCCATAATCATTTCTCGTAACAATATTTTTCAGTAGCAGCCCATCAAGCATCCTCACAATCACTCTGCCCATCAGGCAACCTCACAATCACTCTGCCCA
>MDKH01134019.1:0-15308 GCA_005239495.1 Nicotiana undulata | reverse complement strand
TATTTTTTGTGTTTAAATATGAATTACAATATTTATATCCCAAAGATTTACAAGAAATTGCCTCACATAAAAAAAAATTAAAAAAAAATAGGCCGGACCCGTTTAGGCCCGTTTGGCCCGCGGGCCTGGCCCGCTTAGCCCGGGCCCATGTGGCTTAGGCCCGTGGGGGGCCGGTTCCACCCGCAAAGCCCGGGCCCGCAAAGCTCGGGCCCGCAAAGCCCGCGGCCCGTTTGGCCCGGCCCACTTGGCCCCGGGCCCGGCCCGTTAGCCACCCTTATCCGAAACACGTCATTCCAAGTCCGTTTTACACCAAATTTCACAGATAAGACAATTAACATATAATAAACCTGTTCCAGGCTCCGGAACCATAATACGGGTCCAGTAACACGGTTTTCACATCAAAGTTCATTTTCCAAAATCTTTATTATTTTCAGAAAACAATTTTCCTTAAAAATTCATTTCTCGGGCTTAGGACCTGGGAATTTGATTCCGGGCATACGCCCAAGTCCCATATTTTCCTGCGGACCCTCCGGGACAATCAAATCACGGGTCCGAGTCCGTTTACCAAAAATGTTGACCAAAGTCAACTTTATTCAATTATTCAATTCAAAAATTCCATTTTTATCAAATTTTCACATAGAAGCTTCCAGGCTACATGCCCGGGTTGCGCACGCATATCGAGGTGAGATTAACGGAGGCTTTTGGGGACTCAGAACACAGATTTAGCTGATATTACTTAGGATGACCTTTTGGGTCATCACATCTAGTGTCACCGAGTCGTGAGCTACTACAACGTAGGAATGTCAAAATACAAACTAGACAACATAGTCTGAAATAATAAGAGTGCGACAGGAACATAGAGAAGGAGAAGACGAGGCTGTGATCACCAGCTGCTACCTCGATGACTCCGAAAGAAACTCTGACAGTCGTTCAGCAACCACTACCGGGTCCCGATGTACCTGGATCTGCACACGAGGTGCAGGGGGTAACGTGAGTACACCAACACAGAAGTAACGAATCCAAACAATGGGCTAAGAGGTAGTGACATACTAAAGCTCAACAATTATAATAATTAGCGTACAAAATTTAGACATGTTCACAGTTTATCAGAAAATAACAACAGAATATGCCAGATATATCTCAATATGCTCTACATGCCAACATCTCAACAATGTGGAAATTCACATAGTGCTCACGACTTTCCCACAGAAGTCCACTCAATACCATATATGGCTCTTAGGCCCAGGGAAGATCCATCCCAGAATACGCATAGACACCGGTGACTGTAGTCACTCATTACTGAGAAAAGGCCAATCCAGCCCCACGGAGAAGATTCATCTTCAGAATACAACACTCGGACAAGGTCCATGTACAGGGACGATCTATGTCCAGGGAAGATCCATCCCTCAATATCAATGCGCTCACTGGGGGTGTAAAGACTTCGAAAAGGCCCTATTGGCCCAAGCGCTATATCAAGCCAACAAAGGAATGATTAAAGTATCGCTGCAGTATGCAGTCCGACCTCATAAATGTTTCAATAACAGGCTCTCGGCCCCTCTCAAGTTGTCGCGCCCCTTTTTTCCTCTCACTTCGGATCAGTCAGGGTGTTTGACATTATTGGGACAACTCATTTCCTTTTGGGATAAGGGATGTGAAGGATTTGAAAAGTCGCCACCTAACGAATTAAGGTGCGTTAGGGCACCTATTAAGGGTCACTAATTGTTCAACCAGAGATTGGAAAAGGTCTTGAAATTACTTCAAGGGGAAGGTGTTAGGCACCCCTCAAAGTTCACAACTGTGGTTCCCGGCCAAACGAACTTTGTGAATTAAAAAAGTAGCAAATAGGCAGTCAGAGCATACACATGTAAACAAATGAAGGTTTGAAAAAAAAAAAGATTTGCAGTCTAAGCACACATATGTGATAAAAGTTTTAAAAAATTCACAGTCTAAGCACATATATGTGATAAAAAGATTCACAGTCTAAGCACACATATGTAAAGGATAGAGGAGGTCCTAAGTTGTTTACCCTATAGAATCACATCAATGTAATGCCCGGTAATCACTCCTCAGTGAGGGGCTACACGTGGCATTACCGCACTGATCATCATATTTTTTCAACCCTTTATCCCACACCTTAGAGGTTATTAAGCGAGTTTTATTTTAAGCGTATTGTTACCCGTCCCTTTCTTGTGGTCCTGGAGGAATTTAGGACCTCTAGATATAGGCAGTTCTAGAAAAACCCCTAAGGTTTTAAAAGGATAAAATTCTAGGCGACAAGCAAGAACAAGTAGGACTAGCAAATAAGTGCAGGAAGACAGTTAAAGGCTCAATTTCACCTCCACATGTAATGCACATAAGAAACACGTCTCAAACACAAACAAGAGGCAGTTTATTAGACAGAATCCTAAGCAGGATATCTAAGTGAAGGCTAAAGCACAGAAATACATGACACTATTTTTACAAACTCAACAACGGGGTCCTAATCAGTTGCCTACTGATTCTTAAACCTGTGAGTCTTTAGGCGGTAAACACAACAAAAAAAAAGAACAGTTTTCCAGTTTTATAGAAGTTAAATACCTAAGGCTTGCCTAGGCATGGAATTGTGCAATTAAAAATTACCGAAATCGTTAAACAATCAGTAACTATTTTACGTAAAAAACATGTTGTTCTAGGTGATACGAATCTGAGAATTCAAGGGTTGCTATTAGTTTTATGCAGGAAAACATCACAATGTGAGATTGTTTATACCTTTATGCGAATCAGTAGTTAACTAGGTGTCTTAAACAAATGAGAACAGTGTCCTAGAGCATGGTATCTAATATGCACATATAGATGGTTGAATTTTTAAGACATAATCTCAAAATGCACAGGATTTCTAAGGCATGATTTCTAAATGCACATAAAGGTTATAGAATCGTCAAAGCATGATTTCTGAATGTACACATGAGCAACAGTTTTTTATATCAATTATCCTAGGAGCAGGATCTCTAAGTGATAAACATAACATAGATTAGGGACATGTCGCACGTTAAAGAAGTAAACATGAAATCCTTAAAGACATGGTATCTAATGCACGTTTGGCATGGTTTGAATGAATATGTTGGTCCTAAAACATGGATTCTAATACAAATAATATAAAGCCTATGACATGCTTTCTACCCCAATGATATTAATAGGATGATATAGCTACCCTCCACATTTCACTAGCCATCCCCAATATTCGTTTACAAATAATTATTACAAACCGGCTGAATAAATTACATAAATAGATTAAAAAAATGTTAAACTATAGGGAGCCTGAAGAAGGCCCAAGTATATCCTGAAGATACCAGATCTTCCATAACCTCATATGCCATGTTTATAGCCAGTCTCATGTCCGGGTGTGTCATAGTTCCCTAAGGACCTCAAGGACCCGGGGCAATGCTCACACCCAGAGTTTCATAACCAGAACTGAGTAAGTGCAGTGTGGAAAGGCCAACCCTAGTGCATCAGAGTTTAGAAGGATCTCACATGGATCCCAAAGAAGTCACACACTGGAGGGGCAAAACCTAAGGACCTAAGAGTAGAGTGAGAGTGCTTGACATAGTTTTGAAAGATTTTTGGTCTAAAAAACAGTATTGAAAAAAATGACTCAATTAAGTAAAGAAGTCTTATAAAAATATAGGAGTTGCTTAGTAGTAAAATAGTTTTGACAAGAATTGTGTAAACACTTGAGGAATCAAACAGACAGCAAACAGCTCAGAACAAACAGGTTCATGATTCATATAAGGGGAATTGGGATTTGGGGACATACAATGCACATAGTGAACATATAACAACAGAAGTACAGAGATCTTTGGAATTCAGGAATAGCTAACAATACAGGCATCATGGGAGGGATTTCAGAGTAGCTAATCAAAACATAATTGGACCAGACCAGGTTAAACATAGAATTAGGGGGTGTATTAGATTAGGAGATAACGGATAATACTAGCATAATACAAGATTGAATAACGAACAAGGAGGACATAGTTGGCAGAGTTAAGCATAGAATCAGAATAACTTGGGGGGTTCATGAGATTGGGAGATAACATAGTATAGGATTGAATTTCAAGACAAGCAATGGGGACATAGAGGTACTAAACTGAATTGAGTAGAGTTAACCATGGAATCAGAACAACATAGGATAACAAATCAGTTTTGCAAAAACAGGTGCAAACCAGAAACCAAGTAACAAACAAATAATCATTCAAACATATACAAATAGAGTAAATCCAGTTTAGTACATACTACCAAGGAATGGACAAGTTCATGACATGCTAATCACAAATTGAATTAGGCCAGAACTAACAGAGATCCAAACAGGCTAATAACATATTGAAAAGTCAGATAATAGACAAGAATAGATTGGTAACTATTAAATTAAAGTAGCAAGAAGAACATAGTGTTTGGAACTGGGATTGAAGTCAGTACATACTAGTTAATGAGAGTAGACACAAAGTGAAGAGCAATCGAGTGCAATAATTATCCTTGGCTTACGGCCGGCTAGTTTCAGTAACAATAGCAAGTAACAAGAGCATAAAATTTTTAAGTGTGTGAGAGTTCTTTGAACTAATGCGTTTTTGCGTCTTGAATGAACAGAGAAGATAGTATATATAATAGTTTGAAAGCTATGTAAATAAGGCAAGAATCAATTTTGTTTAGTAATTGAAGAACTAAGAATCAATTAAAATAAAATCAGTCCAAGTCTTCCCTTAATTAAGGGAGTCATTTCAAACGGTAAAGGATAGGAGACAAGTTAAGGAAAGAAATCACATAGATGGAGTATAACAATTAAGGAAAGAATTCAAACACTGTAGGTATAGAATTAGTAATTAGGGCTAGATACGTAACGGTTTAATTAAGGAAGCAGTAGTAAGAATCAGTAAATAATACAATCAATCATAAATAAGGCAAGCAATAATTTAAAAGTTGTGAAAAATAGGGAAATAACCAGAAATAGGCATACGAGTATCAACAAAGGAAATCATTGATTCAAAGAATCAAAGTAGTACTAATTTTAAGAGAAATATTATAAACTTCCGCGCATAAACAAATAAACCCAAGTACAAACAGAAGGAATCGAAAAATATGAAACCCTAATGGACATATTAGGGTAAAATCAAATTAATCGAAGCAGAACCCAAGAGAATCAAACACATAGACAAATCGAATGAACAGTTAGTAAAGACGATTTTAGAATAAAAAACTAAAGCCAAGAAATTAGGGGTTTTCAACATAACTAATTAGGGTTAAAAGAAAATATTACTAAATCGATTGAACACATAAGAATCAAGGAATAACACTTAAAAATCAGAGCAAATTGTCCTAAAGAAAAGGTTTCAGAAACCCTACTAAGGAAAATGAAGAGACGTTTCAAAAATCAGAAAGGTTTTCATAGAAAACAAGTAAAATAGTTCAAATATTCTCAGATCTGGTACAGATCTAAAGAGTTTAGAGATGAAATTAGGGTTTTGGGAGGAATAACCCAGAGATAGAGAGAGACCGGCTTAGAAACCATAGATTTAGTAAGAAAATAGGACAATCTTACTCAATCGAGCCATGGTGGTCTGAGAATGGTGAGAACAGGCCCAGGGGTGAGTGAACGACCACTGGTCCCTTGAGGACCTCAAAGACAGCATGAATCCCGGCCATAGGAGAGCCATTAGGGCTAGGAGTGGTGGTGAACCACCATTATTAACGGCGAGCAAGCAACCGGTGAAGGGGAGTTAGGGTTAGGCAGATGGAGTTTGAGAGAGTATGAGAGGGGTGATGACGGAGAGGGTGAGGAAAATGAGAGGTTTTGGGGGGTAGTTGTTAGGTTAATTATGGTAAGGGAAAAGCTGGACCGTTGATAAAAAATGATCAACGGCCAGGATTTAAGCGGACCAGGTCGGGTAGGATTTAGGTTTGGGCTTGGGTCTGTTGGGACATATATAATTAGGTGTTTGGGCTAGTTTATTTAGGTTAAAATTGAAATAGAAATAGGCCATTTGTTAAATACCCGAATTAAATTAGTGAAAATAATTTATAACATAATTACTAATTATAAAAAATAAATTTCATGCATAAAAACATTTTAAATATAATTATTTTGCATTTTAAAATACAAAAGACTAATTTCTGGTAAAGAATAGTACAAAATTATATGCATGGGCTATAATTGCAATAACTTTGCAATTATAGCCAAAATGTGACAAATTGGTGGCTACTTATGGAATAATTTGGTCTTAGTAGGATCACAAATAGTAAATTAAATCAGGAAATATTTTTGGAATCATTCGTGATGCAATTTGTAATTATTTGTTGGAAATAAATACCGAATAAATTAATAAAATGTAGAAAAATTAGGGAAAATACCAATAGCTACTAATGCAAGATTTTGAAGGTATATATGCAATTAAAAAAGTATTTTGGGAAAAATTGGGTATCAACAGCTGCCCCTCTTTACCCGGAAAGGATGAAAGAGTTGTCGGGTAAATATATGATGGCCAATTTTGACCGAGCAAAACAATTTGAGAGATATAGGCCGCACCCTGGCTTCTGAGCTGCCTACATATCCCTGGTTTTACAGGATTCAGGCCGCATGTAGTTCTGGATTGATCGGCGAAACATACCGGTGAAGTCATTGCAAGAACACACGCAATATCTAGGGATAGATGAAGAATGGATCATGAGAGGGGTTAGGTTTGATACAGTTTGGGGGAACTGGAGTAGGATCGCTCCTGCTGGGGTAGTAGTTGCTTGCTGGGTCACCTACAAATAAGAATACTACAAGAACATATTGTGCATAAAATTAAACATGATGCAGCTTCCCTTTGGACTATGAGAGTTGTCTTCGGACGGTTGGGATGACGTCTTCAGACCATGATGTCCTGGGCCATGAATTATTTGATGAGAGATTGGCAGGCCATGAAATGATGTTTTCAGGCCATGAAGATGGTGCCTCCGAATTATGACGCCTTTGAATAATGACATGCAAATTGAGAGGGATCCTCAGGCCATGACATGGTGTCTTTCGGCTACGAGGATGATGCCTTTAGACTATGACGCCTTTGGAAAGGTTGGCAATATTTCAGCCCATGAGATGCAATAATATGATGTCGACAAGAAAAGGCTTAATCTTGCAAATTAGAGGGCAGAGCTTAGCCCGAAAAAGGAGCAGAGTGGATAATGCTTGAGAGACAGCGCTTAGTCTCGGTGAAAAAGTGAATTGGAGGCAGAGCATAGGCTCATGCAAGTATGGAGACAGACCTTAGTCTCGTGCAAATTAAAGAAGAGATTAGCCTTATGTAGATGAAGGCATAGCTTAACCTCATGCAGAGGAAGGCAGAGATTAGCCTTATGCAGATGGAGGCAGAGCTTAGCCTCATGCAGAGGAAGGCAGAGATTAGCCTTATGCGAGGGAATGCAGAGATTATCCTTATACAAGGAAGGCAAAGATTAGCCTTATGCAAGGTGCAAGACAAACCTTATGTAGAGGAAGGCAAAGATTAGCCTTATGCAAGATGAAGGCAAAGATTATCCTTATGCGAGGGAAGGCGGAGATTAGCCTTATGCAAATGCGGAGGTAGAGCTTAACCTCATGCAAGATGGAGACAAAGCTTAGTCTTATGCAGGGGAAGGCACTGATTAGCTTTATGCAAATGGAGGCAAAGCTTAGCCTCATGCAGAGGAAGGCAGAGATTAGCCTTATAGAAGGGAAGGCAGATATTAGCCTATGCAAATGCGGAGGTAGAGCTTAACCTCATGCAAGATGGAGACAGAGCTTAGTCTCATGCAGGGGAAGGCAGTGATTAGCCTTATGCAAGATGAAGGCAGACATTAGCCTTATGCAAATGTTGAGGTAGAGCTTAACCTTATGCAAAATGCGGGACAAAGCTTAGCCCCATGCAAGATGAAGGCAGAGCTTAGCCTTATGCAGAAGAATAAATAGCAAATGGTGGCAGAGTTTCTTAGCTGGTAGCAAATTTTGGCATTGCGATAGTTGCGAGAATTGTGACTACAGAGCATATTTAATCTTTGTGCTGATAGCGAATTTCGGCAACTGCAAATGTTTGAGAATTGTGACTTCGAAACATGTTTATTCTTTGTTCCTGCATCCAAAGAAAAATCGTGAGTTTTGTAGATGGGGGGTTGATTCGTGTTCCTGCTGGCTTTGCTTGACTTGCTCAGCGTGGGCTGATGATCCTGTTTGCATCATCAAGGTAGCATTTTCTAAACATAGTTATTTACAAGCAAGCAGGCATGATTTTGTCAAGACATAGTAGAAAATATTAAGAAATTGGGATGAACCGATAACCATGACAAGATCCGAGACATTGCGACCTCTCATGCTATGGAATTTTGAGGGTCCTCCTCAAAATTCTGCCCCAGTTAGTTGGGTTGGCATCTCTGACAGTTGTATATGATGTGATCGATCGAACTTGCTTCGGAATTTTTAGGGTCTTCCTAAATATTCTACCCCAGTTTCCAATTGCGGGGGAAAATGAGATTTTTATTGAATTGTGACCGAACCCATAGGGCTGCCTACGTATCCCCTCTTAAATAGGAATCAGGTCAGGCGTAGTTCAATTTACATCATTTGAGAAAAGCATAAAGAATTACACATAGTATCGTTTGACTGCATCTGAATTGATTGGTTTTGGCCGGACTTCTCCATCCATTTCTGCAAGTATAAGAGCTCCTCCTGTCAATACTCGGTGAACCATATATGGGCCTTTCCAGTTGGGAGAGAATTTCCCTTTGGCTTCATCTTGATATGGAAAGATCTTCTTTAACACCCGCTGCCCCGATGTGAACTGTCTCGGCTTGACTCTTTTGTTGAAGGCTCTGGTCATCCTTTTCTGATAAAGTTGTCCGTGACATACTGCATTTGTTCTTTTCTCGTCTATGAGGGCTAGTTGCTCGTAATGGCTCCTTATCCATTCTGCATCGTTGAGCTCAGCTTCTTGTATGATCCTTAAGGAAGGAATCTCCACCTCGGCAGGAATAAAATATTCCGTGCCATAAACTAGTAAGTAAGGAGTTGCCCCAGTTGATGTACAGACTATGGTGCGTATTCCAATAGGGAAAATGATATCTTTTTATTCCACTGTTTGTGCTTTTCTATCATCTTTCTCAATATCTTCTTGGTGTTCTTGTTGGCGGCTTCTACAACTCCGTTCATCTGAGGTCTATAGGTTGTAGAATTCCTGTGTTTGATTTTGAAAGTCTTGCACATGGCTTTCATCAGATCACTGTTGAGATTGGAGCCGTTGTCGGCGATGATTGATTCTGGAACTCCGAACCGACAAACAATACGGTCACTGACAAAGTCTGCCACGACTTTCTTAGTCACTGCTTTGTAAGATACTGCTTCGACCCATTTTGTGAAGTAATCAATAACTACTAGGATAAATCTGTGTCCATTTAAAGATGTGGGCTTGATTGGTCCAATGATGTCCATTCCTCATGCGGCGAACGGTCAAGGTGAGATCGTTGCATTGAGCTCGTTTGGGGGTACCCTTATCATATCTGCGTGTACCCGACATTGGTAGCATTTCCGAACATACTGGATGCAGTCCGTTTCCATGGTCATCCAGAAATAACCAGCTCTGAGTATCTTCTTGGTCAAGACGAAACCGTTCATATGTGGGCCGCAAGTCCCGGCATGTATCTCTTCAAGTAGTTTGGTGGCTTCCTTTGCATCGACACATATGAGTAATCCCAAATCGGGAGTTCTCCTGTACAGGGTTCCTTCGTAGTGAAAGAAACTATTGGACAATCTCCGAAGCATGCATTTTTTAGTATGCTTTGCATGCTCTAGGTACTCTCCCTTTGTCAGGTATTCCTTGATGTCTGGAACCATGGTTTTTCGTCCGCTTCTTCTTCAACATGGGCACAATATGTTGGCTGGCTATGGATCTTCACTGGAATATGATCAATGAACTTCTTATCTGGATGATGTATCATGGATGATAGAGTAACCAGTGCATGGGTAAACTTGTTCTGAACTCTGGGGACGTGCCGAAATTCTGTCTTTGTGAACCTCTTTCTCAATTCCTGCACATGGTGCAGATACAGCAGTACCTTGGAGTTCTTGGTAGCCCATTCTCCTTGCACTTGGTGTATAAGCAAATCTGAGTCACCAATTACCAACAACTCCTGAATATTCATGTCAATGGCCATGTTGAGCCCTAAGATGCAGGCTTCATATTATGCCATATTGTTGGTGCAGGGAAATCTGAGTTTGGCGGATACCGGATAATGTTGGCCAATTTCTGATACCAGAACTGCTCCAATGCCGACTCCTTTGAAATTGGTTGCTCCGTCGAAGAACATTCTCCAACAATCATAGGATTCTACAATGTCTTCTCCTATGAACAACACCTCTTCATCAGGAAAATACGTCTTCAGGGGTTTGTATTCTCCATCCACAGGGTTCTTAGCAAGATGATCTTCCAATGCTTTTCCCTTGACCGCTTTCTGAGTTACGTAGACGAGGTCGAATTCACTCAACAAGATTTTCCACTTAGCCAGCTTGCCAGTGGGCATGGGCTTCTAAAAGATATATTTCAAGGGATCCATCCTTGATATGAGGTATGTTGTGTAGGTACAGAAGTAGTGCCTCAGCTTCTGGGCTACCCAGGTTAGAGCACAACAGGTACGTTCCAGTAGAGAATACCGTGCCTCGTATGAGGTGAACTTCTTACTCAGATAATATATAGCCTGCTCTTTTCTCCCTGTCTCATTGTGCTGCACCAGAACACAATCGAAAGCTCCATCCAGTACTACGAGGTAGAGTAGCAAAGGTCTACCTGGCTCTGGCGGTACCAAGACTGCCGATGTTGATAAGTACTCATTGATTCCGTCGAAGTCTTTTTGACAATCCTCCGTCCATTTGGTCGCATCATCTTTCTTTAACACCTTGAAGATTGGTTCACATATGACCATGGACTGGGCTATGAACCGGCTGATGTAGTTAAGGCGTCCTAGAAAAGTCATTACATCCTTCTTATTTCTTGGTGATGGCAACTCCTGGATGGCTTTGACCTTTGATAGATCCAAATCTATTCCTTGGTGGCTGACGATGAACCCAAGCAATTTTTCATCGGGAACACCGAATGCACACTTGACGGGGTTCAACTTCAGGTTGTATTTCGGCAATTTGTTGAAGAACTTTCTCAGATCTGCTATATGGTCGGTGGCTTTCTTGGACTTGATGATGACGCTGTCCATGTATACCTCTATCTCTTTATGTATCATGCCATGTAAGATAGTGGTCATAGCTCTCATATAAGTGGCCCCAGCATTCTTTAAGCCGAATGGCATCATCTTGTAGCAGTATACCCCCCACGGCGTAATGAAAGTCATTTTCTCAGCGTCTTCCTCGTCCATCCAAATCTGATGGTAACTGGCGAAGAAATCCACGAATGACTGAAGTTCATACTTGGCACAATTGTCAATCAGGATGTGTATGTTTGGAAAGGGGAAATCATCCTTTGGACTGGCCTGGTTAAGATCCCGATAGTCGACACATACCCTAACCTTTCCATCTTTCTTCAGGACTAGCACGAGGTTTGCTAACCATGTTGGGTATTTAACCACCCTGAGGACCTTGGCATTGATTTGTTTGGTAACTTCCTCCTAGAGTTTCAGACTCATATCAAGTTTGAACTTCCGAGGTTTTTGCTTTACTGGCGGACACATTGGATTGGTTGAAAACTTGTGAGCCACAATGGATGTACTTGGACCAGTCATGTTATCGTACGACCATGTGAATATTTCTTCATACTCTTTCAATAATTGTGTGTATTCTTCCTTCTCTGACGGTGACAAGTGGATGCTGATGCGAGTTTCTTTGACAGTCTCTGAATCTCCCAGGTTGACTATCTCAGTTTTGTCTAGATTAGACTTAGGTCTGTTCTCAAAATCCTCTACTTCTCTGACAATTTCATCGGGTATGACATCCTCTTCTTCTGAATCACTGTCCTTTTGTTGCATTGTCTCATTGCATGTCATAGTCATTGGTTCATCAAGACAGGAAATAGTAATGATGTATAGATAAATGTAATGAGAGAAAAACGATAATAATAAATATTGATTCGTTGAAACGTAAAAGAGATTTTGATAATTTAAAAAAATGTTTTAGAACATTGGAGATTTTATTAGAAAACATAAATGCTAAAAGGAAATCATTAGAAAAATGAAATAAATAATGCTTGTTCAGCCTTGTTACCTAGGGACTCGTTGGGCCTTGGATTGTCTAACAGTCTAGTTTTTGAGGAATGAGCCTTTGCTTACGGCTTGGATCGAAGGGACTTCCTCCTCATCCTCTTCCTCCAAAATAACACAACAATCCATATCTTCATCTTCCAGGAATAGATTCTTCAAGGATGCTAATTCTTCTTCCTCATCTGATCCCCATATGACGCCAGCTTGCTGGAAAATCTGTTCCAAGTGTGGTATGGGCTGCTTCAATAGATAGTAAGGATCGCGCCATGGTGGCGACCAGACGTCGTACTCTTTCCAAGTTTACTGATAACCTAGGCCAAAAGTAGTGCCGTGGCGCTTTAACTGTATCGGCTTTCAAAATGCCCTGAAGATTCTTGCCAAGACCCTTGCCAGGATCGTATCCGCTCCAATAGAGTATGCTTTCAATCTTGCTACTCCACCACTTATCCTTGTCTATTGCATTGACCCGCTCGATGTGATGATATGTTTCTCCACCAAGCCTTCTTCTACCCTCAATTACAGGGATAGTCTGGCGGTTGTAGATGGGGTTTCTCCAATCTCCATGGATAATTACCTCCTAATGATTCCATTACAATTTTACCGCCTGATGCAATGTTGATCCCACAGCCCCGACGACATGTATCCATGGCCATCCTAATAACAAATTATAGGATGCGGATATATCTATCACCTGAAATTCAACCTTAAACCATGTCGGCCCCATTTGCAGACAGAGACTGATTTCTCCAATGGTGGACCTTTGAGAGCCGTCGAAAGCCTTTACATTCATGGACCCTTCTCGTATCTCGTACAATACCTTTCCCAATCTCTTGAGTGTTGTTAATGGGAAAATGTTGAGGCTGGATCCTCCGTCGATTAAAACCCTAGTAATGAAATAATCATCACACTGCACAGTGATATGCAGTGCCTTGTTGTGACTCAACCTTTCACGTGGTGGTTCATCCTCGTGGAAAGTGATCTTGTGACTCTCCAGCACCTGCCCTACCATGTTGGCCATTTCTCCACTAGTGATGTTATTAGGCACATATGCTTCGTTCAAAACTTTCATCAAAGCATTCCTGTGCGCTTCCGAGTTCTGCAGCAATGATAGAATGGATATCTGGGCTGGAGTTTTGTTCAGTTGATCTATGACTGAATATTCTTTGGCCTGCACCTTTCTCCAGAGATCATCCGGGCCTGTTTCAATGATGGGCATTCTGTTGGAAGCATGTTTTCTAGACTCTGTCAAGTGTTCAGGTGTATAGACCTTACCGGTCCTGTTCATCTCCTGTACAGCACCAACTTCTTCTATATTGACCTTACCTTTCCTTCTTGCTTCAGCTACGTAATCCCAATGCACTACATTGGTGTTGAAAGGTGGCGTGGTTGACACTGGCACTATAATTTGTGTGGCTATCTTTACTTCAAATAGGACGGGTACACAAGCAGGTGGCATTACTTAAACCTCAAACGGCACAGGCATATTGGCAAGTGGTGCCGATTCAAACTCGAATGGAACTAATGCAGCTACTTCAACATCTCCTGACGGTTGAATCTGGACTATCATGGGATTTAGTGTGACCGCTGGCTTCTTTAGGTCATCACCTTCTTTGATCAACTCGATCGACCCTTCCAGGTCCCATTCTCCCTCTATCTCTATCATGCTGATGCCTCTACCCCTATGATCTAGGAGCGGATTATTGCAGACATTGGGAGTAGCCTTCTTTTGCTTGGATGATCTTATTATCAATCAAAGACTGGATTTTATCCTTCAGTGAGCGGCATTCATCAATGGTATGCCCTTTTATGCCGGAATGGTATGTGCAGGTTTTATTCGGATTGACCCACTGGGATTGATTTTCTAGGGTTACAGCAGGGATAGGAGTGACATAACCAGCATCTTTTAGCCTTTCGTACAACTGGTCAATAGGCTCAGCGATGGAGGTATATTTTTTAGGCGGCTTGCGGTCACAGTTGGGTCGAGGTCTTGGGAAATTCTGGCGAGCTGGAGGTGACTGGTAATAAGATGGTTGAGAGTTGTATGCATGATAAATAGGGGCTGATTGAGAATATCTGGGAGATGTGGTTTGATATGTAGGTGGAGGAGATGGCTGATATGTTGGTGGAGGTGCTGGCTAATATATGGGCGGGGGTGCTTGGTATGTAAGTTGAGAGGTTTGATACGTTAGTGGGGATTTAGGTCCCTTTGCAACCATTACAGCTCCCACATCTTTCTTTTTAGATATGCCACCAGATTGGAGCGCCATGTTCGTGTCTTGTAGTGCTTCAAAATTAGTGACCATTCCGCTCTTAATCCCTTCATCGATTCTCTCACCTAGCTTGATAATGTCAGAGAATTTATGGTTTTCAATCACCATCAGCTTCTCATATTATTCTGGGTCTTGTGCCCGGACGAAGAATTTGTTCATTTTCTCTTCATCTAGGGCAGGCCTGACCTTGGATGCTTCATACCTCCAACGAGTGGCATGCTCGCAAAAGGTTTCAGTGGGCTTCTTATTGAGATTTTGAATATAAAACACGTCTGGAGCATTCTCTGTGTTGAACCTGAACTGGTCCATGAATCTGATGCCATGCTCACCTAGTTACATGTCACGACCCAAACTGGAGGATCATAACTAGCACCCGGGCCATATTTGCCAAGCACCAACATACATTTTATCTAGTCTTCTTTATTATATTTAAGGGATAACGAGATCAATAAAATGGTAGATATGGATCATGAAAATACATCACATGGGATGACTAGATTGCTAAGAAACTACATAAAAGGTACGAGCTACAACGCTGCCATGAAAGACTATACAACAAAAATTAGCCAACAAGGCATACCAAACTATACATGAGTCGACACTTGTCTATGGGCCTCTAAAGAAGCATAAGTAATGCAACATAGTCGGAACAGGGCCCCGACATACCCACAACATCTATAACAAAATGCATACCAAGACAAGTCTGGAGAAAGGATCTCGCCTATAACCGTTGAACATGATAGCCTACTGTGGTGGGGGAGCTGCGTCTACCTGTCTATCAGGACCTGCAGCACGACATGCAGC